>PVNU02004067.1:0-124018 GCA_003013855.2 Liriodendron chinense
CACGTTGTGACTCGATACACCCCGGATGGTAATTCGCAAATATTTTAGGTCAGGCAATATGTAAGACCCTTAAATACTATCTACATACATTTTTAAGTTCACTAGGTATTGAATCCACCCGGTGTGACACTCTTTCTTTTTAATTTTATTATGGATTTTGGATATAAATGAACTCAAAACCTAATTCATACTTAACTGTAGAAAAGTAGGGTTGTCCCAAGTAGCCTTTGCCTAAACTGCCATATATTTGACGTTCCACCAGGGTTCTTCCGAGGAGAACATCGTCAGGTGTTGGGGTAACAATGGATACCACACCAGGTGAATTCAAGAGTTACCAGGACTAAAAAATTAAACCGAGGATGGTATTCCAAGAACCTGACTACCCGGGTCCTGCGTCAAACCGATCACTGAGATTGTGGTCGGTCGAGCAACCACAGTTTCGAGATACCTGGGTGGTACTACATACAAAGAATAACTACGGCAAGGAAATAGAACACTCGTACTGGATTGTTGTTCCTTTTAGGTTTCGAGTTCACCTGTTGAGGTATCCTTGGTCAATCCGGACTGTTTTAAGGTGTACTGGGTGTACTGGGTGATTAGGCGTACTTTGGACGTTCTTTTTCGATCACAAGTCCAGGTCGGAATAGCACAGTCCAGTGATTACCCAATTGGGCAATTCTGGGCAATTGTATTGCCCAGCCCAGTCACAAAGTGGGCGCTTGGGTAAATTGGGTAATTGTATTACCAGATCTAGTGGTTTGGTACCGGGTGGATACTTGGAACCGTGAGGTAGTATACATTAAAACGTTATACGTTCACTAAGTAGGAACAGGATGTCCACTTAGGATAATAAAAGCCACTATCTTACCCGGGTGATCGACGTGGTGTCGACATACAACCCACTCTGACAGTCAACTGGAGTGGTTGCCACACCGGTAGACTACTCATCTGACCGGATTGTCCAATTTGCCCAACCCCATTGGGCAATTTAATTGCTTACCCAAGCCCAAAAATCTAAAGCTGGGCAATCAATTACCTTGCCTTTAAAAAATGTGATGGCTTGTATCAAGTTGTGTTGGGGAACGGACCGGATCTTGGTCACCACAGCGGACGATGGGGTCGACCTTCTGTGGATCCGCAAAGTTGTCGTCCAGAATCCAAGCTCACGATTCCTCTGTGGTTGGGGTACCACCCACCCACGTAGCACACTGATTGGTTCACCCACGCAACGGGTCTCCCACCCACGCTAACGTATTGATTTTTCATTTCGGTATTCTGGGTCACCCCTAAGATTCGAATGGCAACTTTTGAAGAACTTCAATACCTAGTTTTGCTATATAAATACAAAAGGGATATAGGTCCTAATATACACTGAAATATTCTACCGTTTATTTGTAACACCACTGGGGTTTTTCAAAGGTTATCGTTCATAAAATAGGGGTGAAAAAAGATACCACACCAGGTGAATTCGAAAACCTAAACGGAGTACAAAATCGAGTACTAGATTTTACTCAAGGGTTTTTTTTTTTTTTTTTCCTACTTGGTGTACGTTTTGTGCAATTGACGATCGATAACGGGTTGTCGATGATGACGGTTTGTCGTCCGTTATCGGTCTGCGTCAAAGCACCTTCCCGCTGAACCGACGTCGGGAATTTGCTGGCTACACCAACACTAGCACTGGCATCCCGAGTGGAACTATATAAACTAAATATAGGTACGGTATGTAGTCAAAAAGGTCGAATAAAGTCCTGTACCAGGTTTTTACTTCGTCCATGTTTAAAGTCCACCTAGTATGGTTTCTTTTATTTACTGCTTTCTCTTTAAAACATTACACAGAAACATTGTCGACTAATTCCCTTATATTTACTTTTAAAAGAAGAATAGAACAATGAGCGTAAAAGTAGCCGGACAAGTCGTCAGCCAAGCAGAAAAGACATGTACCTAAGGGTCTTTAAACTATCATGAAGAAATATACAGCCGGTAAATATCCTAAGGATGAATGGATCGACAGGTACAGAACGTCGTTTATACGAGGTGGCAGGTCGTGAGCGAACTAATGGTTACCGGGAAAAGTGTAACCTCTGGGAAAAGTGTAACCTCTGTTCAATGGTATGAAAATCAGGAATCTTTCTTACCAAAAGACCTGAGAAGAAAAGGTTTTCGAAAGGGAAAGTGGAAGAATAACATCCGAGATTATTGGAACCGAAACGTATGAAAGTCACAAAGTTATCGCCAACCAAAATGATTCCATAAGGAGGGGGAACTTTCTCTACGGCCCCCTATGAATCCTTAACCACTCTCTTGGAAACTCCATGAGAAGGGTTCACGGAATTTACCGAGTGACCAACCTGTGTGCCATGTCCCTCATCAACCCCATCTCACTTCATCCCTCACGGTGGCACCGAGGAATCCTCCCCCGACGTAATCTCTGTACCAGAGAACACAGCCGTTTGGATTCCCCAATGGTCTTCCAAACTCTCTCGAACCGTTTTGGTTAACGAGTGGGGGTGTTAACCTGTAACAATTCGAGAAACCCGAAGTACTCGTAGTGAAGCTACTTAAGGAGTTCTCAGTTAACCAAAACCATTCATTGGGACTCACTACGTTATAAGTGGAGGTAACCGTTGTGTTGTAGTATGGGTATTTAGTTCCATTTACCTCATTAATATCACAACAAGGAAAATCTTCAAGCTATCCGGGTGTTGTGAAGAATGTTACAGCATACAGTACTGGTTCTTACTAACGGGTGTTAGGTAAACTACTATAAAAACCCTAGAATAAACAGCTGAACCGATCGGGTAATCGGATTCGTACTGTTTGAACTTGAACATCTGTGACGACTTCCGACTCTAGAAGCGAGGACTCTTACATCGGGGACTAGTAAAATTACAACTCTAGAGGTAGGTAAAAAGGACTAGTAAAATTAAGTACTCGGGTTTTTAATCCTTCGAGGTTTCGAGTTCACCTGGTGTGGTGTTCTTTGTTACCCTCTAATTTGTGGATGGTAACTTTTGAACAATCCCAGTGTCTTCAAAGCCTAGTTCGACTATAAACAGAAAAGGGAGGTAGGTACAGACACACTGGAATACTTATCCAATCTACCGTTTATTTGTAGTACCACTCGGGATCCTTCCAAACTTGCTACCAGCAGTAACAGGGGTGACGATTACACCAGGTGTCTTCGAAACCTATACGGAGTAAAAAAACAAGTACGGAATTTTACTATGCCATTTTACCTACCTGTTGTACCTATATTGTGTATGTAGTACCAGCCCGGTGTTGAAACGGTGAAGTTGTGTCCTGAATGGAGCACAACACAAGATGTTATGTGTTAGACTCAGGGGAGGGTAGAGAACGCAGGTGAGGGAGAGAGAGGCGGAGTGAGGGAGGCAGGGAGAGTCTAGAGAGTGAGGACCAACTAGAGATGGAGGGAGTCAGATAGGGGTGTCAATGGGCCGAGCTTGGGCCTAAAAAATCAGAATTTTGAATAGAAAATGCCTGACGGCCTTACCCGAACAGTTTAAAATCTGGGTCGAGAACTACCCTGGGCTCGACCCGTTGACAACCCTACTCTTAGATCTCTCACTCCCGGTCGATCTCAACCTCCCCCTCTCTCTCAAGATCGACCTGCTCCTCTTTCATCTATCTCTCCATCTCCATCTCCCTCTCTCTATCTTCGTTCTAACCGAACCTATCCACACATAAACGGCCATTGCAGTAGGTCTCTCTCTCTCTCTCTCTCTCTCTCTCTCTCTCTCTCTCTCTCTCCAATGTTGAATGTATAAACCCTAATGACAGTTTTGCAGTGGTGAATGTATTTGGGGATTTTCATTTTTCAATCCCTAACTAGAGTTTTGCAGATTTGAATGTCGAAATCCCTAATTAGGAGTCTTCAAATTCGAATCCCTAATTAGGGATTTTTTCTTGAAGTAGATTTTTATTTAATCCAAATGATGTGGAACATTTTTTTTAAATTACATGACTATTTATTTTTTGTTTAATGATTTTCGAAATTATAATTTGTAGCTTTGACGGTTTAGAACTCAAATTGTAAATTTTTTTATGTACTTTTTTACTAAACTCTCAACTCTTACATTTCATATATACGTTATGTAGAGGGTGCCAACCATTCTAATAAAACCTGTTAGTACCTAGAAATCTACTCAAACATACTCAACGTCTTGTAGCCACCTATTCTAAGATAACTAGTTAGGGTCTAAAGAAGATTTGATCATTTTTCCCTTGAGTTGGTATGCATTGGATTGATTTTTTTTGCATTGCATTGATTTCTCAACTTGTGGATATGTTTCTGATTCCTAATGTTTTTGAAGGAAGATCTCTTGTTTGCTTTTAATTTTGTTTTTTGAATTGGTTTTCTTAATTAGGTTCTCATTATCTTGTGGAGATTTGTCTGATTTTCATTTGGTCTGATTCCTTTTGTTATTTGATTTGTAATATCTGGATCAATTTCTCATATGGGTTTTCTTTGTATAACGAAGATTCACTTTATTTTTGTTCCATTAGAAGAAAGATTTCTTCGAAATGATTGTCATTTATGTAATTTGGATCAATTCTCATCTAAGAGTTTGTTGTCTTGCAAAGCTATTCTTTTTTCTGATTTTGGTTGTATTTGTAAAAGATCTCCCAAACCCCCCAAAGCCTCTCTCTCTCTTCTCTCTCTCTCTCTCTCCTCTCTCTCTCTCTCTCTCATCGAAGAGACTCGAAAGGATGAAAATGCCCTTACTCTCCCAACTAAAATCCCTCTATCCTCCCCACCTTCTTCCCACCTCCTCCTCCAAGGCCGATGTGAACAGCACTGCCAAGGGAAAATCCAAACTTAAATCCAGCCAACCCCTCAAGCACTCCAAAATCCCTCTGTTGAATCTAGGTCTCGTGGGAGCACCAAATACTACTTCTACGCAAAAGCTCAACAAAATGGTGGACTCCTACCTCAACGCTCTCACCCTCGTTAGATTCCTATCCCCCAAGCAGAAGCTCATTGAAGTTGAGCGCGAGACGTTGGGCCTCATCAGCAAGGTCCGTAAGTGCGAGATCGACAGCTTGTAATCCTCCAAAGGCGGATCGGCCGTGGATCCGATGGATTCACAGGGATCAGGATTCCTGACCTCGACCTGATCACGTTGGGGTTGTTATGGAGATAAGGTTCCTAAGTACGATATTACTGTAACACCCTGGATTTTCACCAACTTGGATTTTATAAATCCTCGAGAAATTTTTCGTTAAAATTATTTCATTTTATCACCTAGTGATCTCTAGTACTTGATCTCAGCAAACATGTGGGTATTACCAGTAAAGAACCGCACAAATTCAATTAGCTAATCGTGGAAAACAAACAAATACGTCCGATCATCAAAAGCTTAAGCCTAATCATGCGAACTAGTTAGAAAGCTAGGGCTAAGATCTAGTGGCCCCACTGTCAATAAATATACATGACCAAAGTCTAATGAAGATCTACCAAATATTAACACAATTGATAGTTTGGATTATGTGCATGGCTCAAATTAACCAAATGACAGTATAACTTAGAAGTCAATGGTTGAAGATGAATTAGGCTAAAAACACAATTTTCGCTAACTTTCTAATGACCAACCTTAAACATAAGTCAATCTGACCCTACACTAGAACATACAAAATCTCACCTTCTACTTCATTCTAAAAATAACCAAATTACAAACAAGCTTAGGACCACTCGTTAGTGGGCCATTAACCTCTAAACTAAGGAAAATCTTTCGTCTTGATGGGCTTGACGACCCTTGCGAGACGTAGAGCCAAGACTATGCACCGAAAAGCTCAACTTAGAGTTTAGAGAGTAGCACATGTGATGTGTGAATCTATCCGAAAATTATCTAGAATTTAAGAGAATTTTGTCATTCAAACTTACGCGAAGTTGTGGCTTTCGAGCCGTTAGATTCGATGAAACTTAGAATCCTGGGTCTCAAATATTTCTCCTTAAGTATCCCTAAAGCTGAAGTCTCGATCGATGATCGGTGACCGTTAAATGAACTTGTCATTGTAATCATTAATCACCGCATTTAAAAGTCGAATGATTTGATAATTCGAATAGGTTGCTAAAGTGCATGCTTTTAACTTCTCGCGTAGCTCAAAGTCCACGCCATCTATGGAGGGTCTAGTGAACTCACCTCAGGAAGAATCATAGGGCATCGGTTTTTGGTGCCATTAAATCAGGAAATGAAACTAATTGGCTTATTCACCACGCAATTGGCGAAGTCTGGATAAATCGTCCATCAAGACCTCAAGCTCAATTTGGTGGGTCTGTTGGGTGCGTTTCACACAAACCTTAGGGTCTTGCCCCCCAATGCACTAGAATTATGGACTATGATAATGCAATAATCAAGAATAAAGCATCAACCACACGACACAAGGAGTTTTACGTGGAAAAACCCTCCAAAGAGGGTAAAAACCACGGGACCTAGTCCAAATCAACAATCCACTATCTCAGAGAACTGTTACAACCGATCACAAGCACACACCGCTTGGATCAAACCTACTTCACCCACGCAGGGATGGATAAACAACAGAGAATAACAAGAGTAGAGCGATCTCACCGATCCCAAGGACGTAGAAGCGTTGAGACAACGGTTGCACAGAAGAACACCTCTTCAAGCAACTTCTCCCTTCTACAAGCTTCCTCTTTCTCTCTTTTCTCTTTCTCTCTTCTTCTTTTTCTCTCTCTCTCTCTCACCTTGGACGTGCAAACACACTAATAGGATGCCCTAATCCCGATTTGGAACTCCTTAAGTAGGAAACCGGAGGAATTAGAGCTCAAATAGAAAACTGCATACAAGCAGTCCGCGCAGGGTCGGGCGCCTGCCCAGGCCAAAAACGGTCCAGTGAGAAAACCATAGAAAAAATTCATTTTCGGGCGCCCGCACCAACAGGGTCGGGCGGCCGCCTAGGGCACCGGGCGCCCGACTGTTGTAAGAATAGTCCCAGTAATAAACGCCTCATCTGAGAAGGAATTTCGATCGCCCCGACCACAATTTGGTTCAGGCACCCGACCATACCCAGGATGCACTCTCTCTCCTCTGTGACCGAGGACGAAAACCCCATCAAATCTCCCCCTTTCCGACTTAGGAGAAATTTGTTTTCTTTAAGCCAGTCAGGTTTCTAAAAACCTCAAACTCGCCCTTGAGCAAAGCCTTGGTTATCATGTCTGACCCGTTATCGTCCGTATGGACCTTCTTAACCTGTAACACCTTCTGTTCCAAAGTATCCATAATCTAGTGATACCGAATCTTTATGTGCTTCGACTTGGATTCTTGCTCAAGTGTATAACGCTTTGGCTATCGCAATAGACCACGTGCTCCTCCTGCTTCAGGCTGAGTTCTTGTAGGAACCTCTTCATCCAAAGCATCTCTTTGCATGCTTCTGTGACCACGATGTACTCGGCCTCTATCGTTGACAATGCTACGACCTTCTGTGGCTTGCACTGCCAAGAGACCGCTCCCCCTCAAACGTGAACATGAACCCCGATGTAGATTTCCTGGAGTCTATGCCACCTACCATATCTGCATTTGTGTAGCCTTCTAACACAAGTTTTCCGTCACTATAGCATAGGATCAACCTGGATGAGCCTCTCAGATACCGTAGTATCCACTTCACTGCTGCCTAATGTTCTTTGCCAGGATTGGCAAGATACCGGCTGAAAACCCCAACCGCATATGCTATGTCTGGGCGCGTACACACCATAACATACATCAAACTTCCTACCGCTGACCCGTATGGTATCTTCCGCATCTCTTCCACTTTCACCTTCGTCTTGGGACACTGTTTGCCGCTCAATTTGAAGTGACCATCCAGTGGAGTACTGACCGGCTTCGCTGCATTCATGTTGAACCGCTTTAGGACTTTCTCAATATACCGCTCCTGTGACAACCAAATCTTCCTGCTACTTCTATCACGGGTTATCTCCATTCCTAAGATCTGTTTTGCCGGGCCCAAGTCTTTCATTGCAAATGACTTGCCCAACTCCTGTTTCAGCGTATCAATCTTTTTGATGTCTTTTCCCATGATGAGCATGTCATCAACGTACAATAGTAGAACTAAGAAATCACCATGTGAGAACTTGCGTGTGAACACACAGTGATCCGACTCCGTTCTATCATATCTATGCTTTAACATAAACGAGTCGAACTTCTTGTACCATTGCCTAGGAGCTTGTTTCGACTCATACAAGCTCTTCCTAAGCCTACACACCATATGCTCTTTGCCCTTGACTTCGAACCCCTCTGGTTGGCGCATGTAAATCTCTTCTTCCAGGTCACCATGGAAGAAAGCAGTTTTGACATCTAACTGCTCTATCTTCAGATCTATGCTAGCCGCCAACCCAAGCAACACCCGTATGGATGTCATCTTCACCACTGGTGAGAATATCTCCTCGAAGTCTATTCCTTTTCTCTGACCAAACTCTTTCACCACAAATCTAGCCTTGTACCTTATCTATGAATTCTTCTGCTCATTTTTCTTTTTGAACACCCACTTGTTGCTCAGAGCTTTCTTGCCCTTAGGCAATTTCACCATGTCATAGGTGTGGTTCTAATGCAAGGATTCCATCTCCTCTTGCATAGCTTTCAACCACTCCCCCTTATGCTCGTCGGCTGGGGCCTTAGAATAGTCTTCTAGCTCTCCCCCATCAGTGAGCATAATGTACTCATGCGGTGAGTACTTCTTAGATGGATATCTGTCCCTTGATGTCCTCCTCACCTGTTGGCTCAACAGGTGGATCAAGTGGGGGCTACTCTCCCCAGTTCATCTTCTGTAGGGACTCCCTCATCCTCTGCACCTTGCTGTACTCCCCCGTCATTAGGCACCATGGGAGGAGTAATCGGATTCATGTCTTCCAATTCACCTGAACTGGGTTGGGTCTTCTCTAGCTTTTCAATGTCTTTTATACACTGATCTTCAATGAAAACCACATGTCTGCTCCTAACGAGCTTCTTCTGTGTCGGATCCCACAACCTATAACCGAACTTCTCATCACCGTACCCTAAGAACACCACACTGCCTGATCTTCATATCGAGCTTGGACCTCTCATCCTTTGGTACGTGAACGGATGCCTTGCATCCAAACACCCTGATATGACTGTACGATGGATCACGTCCAAGTCCACACTTTCTCAGGTACTTCTCCATTCAACGGGGCTAATGGAGACTTGTTTATCAAATATACCACCGTGTGCATTGCTTCTCCCCAGAACATCTTGGGCAACTTTGCATGGGATAATATGCATCTGATTCTCTCTACAATGGTGTGATTCATTCGCTCAGCCACAACATTATGCTGGGGGGTCTTAGGAACTGTCTGTCATGTCGTATACCCAATGACTTGCAATACTCATGGAAGTCACCTATGTATTCACCACCCATTGTCAGTGCGGATGCACTTCAATGGTCTGTCTGTCACTCTCTCGACCATAACATAAAACAATTTAAACACCACCCAAAGACCTCGTCCTTAGATTTCAAAGCATACACCCAAACCCTCCTAGATGCATCATCTATAAAAGTGACGAAATACAATGCCCCACCCAAGGTTTTTGTCCTCATAGGACCACAAACCATCAGAGTAAACAAATCTAATGCATCTACTTTATTAACGTTGGAAGCAGATTTAACAAATGAAACTTTATACTGTTTTCCAGATAAACAGTCAATACGGATTTTGAGAGGTATACCTGTCACGTCTGGAAGGAGCCGCTTCTTCGATAGTAGCCGAAGCCCTTTTTCACTCATATGGCCTAGACGTCTGTGCCACATGACGGTAGCTAAATTTTCCGCTGCGTTCAACCCACCCTTGCATACACTGACACTGGCCTTGTAAAGGGTGCAACACTTCTTTCCTTTTACAGCAATCGACGAACCCTTGATGAGCTTCCAGCGCCCACCAACAAACCGGCTTTCATAGCCATCATCATCCAACCTTCCCGTCAACATCAAGTTAAGGCAAAAGTCTGGAATGTGTCTCACATCCCTGAGAACTAATGAGCAGCTCACATCGGTCTTCAAACAAATATCACCGACCCCTACGATCTTCAAAACACCAGAATTTCCCATCTTCATTGTCCCATAGTCACCTGACTTGTAGCTTGTGAAGAAATTTCTGCGTGGAATCACATGAAACGAGGCTCCCGAGTCTATCACCCAATCGGTGTCCTGACTTGAAGCCGTGAGAAAAATATCATGATCTCCCGAAAAAATAACAACAACGTCACCATCCGAGGCGACCGCAGTAGAATCCGATTCATCTTCTTTCTCCTTTCTTTTACCCTTCTTGTGACTCTTCTTCTTGTGACATTCATGCTTATAGTGGCCCTTCTTGCCACAATTCCAGCATTCGACATCTTTCTTGGTAACTGACTTGCTCTTTATTTATCTCGGGCCTTTTCGCCCTTTTTGTTCTTTCCTCTCCCCCGGTCTTGTGTCACAAGGGCCTCTTGTTGAGCAGGCCCCAGAAACTTCCTCCTTGTCTCATCGTTGAAGAGACAAACTGGTTACCTGTTCCACGGATACCTTTTCGTCTGGCGCGGAGTTACTCAGAGACACCACCAATGTCTCCCAACCGTCAGGCAATAAGCTAAGCAGTAGCAAAACCTGAAGTTCATCATCCAGGACCATCTTCATGGCGGAGAGCTGGTTCACTATGTTGCTAACCTCATTCATGTGTTCAGCCATAGAACCACCATCTTTAAACTTGAGATTCACAAGTCGTCATATTAGGAATATGTTATTACCGGCTGTCTTCCTCTCATACAGCCCTTGCAATTTCTGCCATAGGCTAGCGTCTGAGGTTTCCGTAGACAGATGGTGGAATACGGAATCATCTAACCATTGTCTAATAAATCCCACCGCCTTTCGGTCCAACTTCTTCCAATCATCATCAGGCATATCCTTGATCTTCGCTGATATACCTAAGATCGGAGCATATAAGTCCTTGCAATAGAGCAAGTCCTCCATTTTAGCCTTCCATATGGTCCAGTTAGAAGCATGAGGCTGATCATCGTTGATGAGCCACCTTCCATAATTCAAAACCGATCCCATTCAGTTCAATCAACCTGGCTCTGATACCACTTTGTTGGGTGCATTTCACACAAACCTTCGGATCTCGCCCCCCAGTGCACTAGAATTATGGACTATGATAATGCAATAATTAAGAATAAAGCATCAACCACATGACACAAGGAGTTTTACGTGGAAAACCCTCCAAAGAGGTAAAAACCACGGGACCTAGTCCAGATCAACAATCCACTATCTCAGAGAACCATTACAACGATCACAATCGCACACCACTTGGATCAAACCTACTTCACCCACGCAGGGATGGATAAACAACAAGAGAATAACAAGAGTACAGCGATCTCACCGATCCCGAGGACATAGAAGCGCTGAGATGACGGTTGCACAGAAGAACTCCTCTTCAAGCAACTTCTCCCTTTTACAAGCTTCCTCTTTCTCTCTTTTCTCTTTCTCTCTTCCTCTCTCTCTCTCTCTCTCTCTCTCTCTCTCTCTCTCTCACCTTGGACGTGCAAATACACTAATAGGATGCCCTAATCCCAATTTGGAACTCCTTAAGTAAGAAACCGGAGGAATTAAAGCCCAAATAGGAAACTGCGTACAAGCAGTCCGCGCAGGGTCGGGTGCTCGGTCACCAAACCGTTGGGCGCCCGTCCAGGCCAAAAAAGGTCCAGTGAGAAAACCATAGAAAAAATCCATTTTCAGGCGCACGCACCAACATGGTCGAGCGCCTGCCCAGGGCACAGGGCTCCTGACTGTTGTAAGAATAGTCCAATAATAAACGCCTCATCTGGAGGAATTTCGGTCGCTCGACCACAATTTGGTCCGGGCGCCCGACCATACCCAGGATGCACTCTCTCTCCTCTGTGACCGAGGAGGAAAACCCTATCAGGATCTGCATGTAAAACCTCTCCTCTATCTCGAGCCAAGTCTGGATTAAGTTAGCGGGAGGTTTATATACTAGGTAAAGGTTGCTCCCATCGAGGAGTTACCACCAACCTCAATTTTAAGAAATCATGGGTCAACACCTCATAATATTACATGGTGAACCGACTGATGTGATTAACCATGGAAGTTTTACCATCTTCGGAGGACAGGATAAACTCAGGGAAACCAAGGGCAACTCAAATTATTGATCTATTCACTCAGGATAGGGTTTCCTATGGATTGATCAGGCAACTTGTTGGCCATTCGGCCGGGCGCTATATTCTTAGATGAGTCGTATGATGTCATCCCAACCGAGCAATCGTTGCGGCTACGTAGGGTACTATTGCCTTTGTGACGCTTGATTAAAACTGCCAGAGGCTATGAGATAGAAGGTTGCAGCTATTCTGGTCGTTTCTCCTCTCCACTGCCGAGGTTGGTATCGGTCAACCTTGGAGTTCGATTTGGCTGACCCTTGTGGGGGGTTTAGTCGGCCGTTGTGCCGCTTGTTCCGAGGGGAGCTGCTGACAAGTTGAATATTCACAGACGTTGAAAGTCTTTCAAAGAAAGTTTTGAGCATTCTAGTGAATGACTCTGCTTAGCCCTATTGCCCTCTGTGATCTATCGGAGATCTACTTAAAAACCGAGGATAGGGTTCACGACATCTCTGAGGGTCGATCGTTGTGAAGAAGATCATGCGCTCACGTTGATGACTTCTAATTGCTCTTCTTATCATGTGGTTCCCTTACAACTTCAATAAAAGAACTAACTTTCTTGCTCTGCCTCCCATCTTGCATTATTAAGAGACGCTAAGGATAGCATGCCGTATGTCCCATCGGGCGTGCTAAAAATGTTGTTCTTCAATCAAACACGAGGCCACGCATGTTAACGAATGGCCTGTATTTGATCAAACGTGTGTGATTGGGATAGTGTGGGCGTGCTAAAGTCGTACTCGTCTTGAGTTCAATTGAACACTTACTATCCCAGCCGCCAAATCATCCATAGGATCAGACCTTTGAAGGTTGACATGACTATCCAACTATCGATGTTGCAGTAATTAGACGATTTAGAAGGGGAAGGTTAGTCCTTCTGAATTAAATCTTTTTTCCTTAAGCTAAGGACTTTTCTTTCAACAATGATCATGGGCCTTAGGTTTTTCAGTAATGTAGTAATGGATGGAAAGAATTAAAACTACAGGCTGAAATGACTATTTTATTGATTTATAATAAAGATCGGTGCAATTGGCAAGGAAATAAAATAAGCAGAGAAAAAATAAAAAATAAATACTTATGATCGCCTGTATGAACAAACAATCGAGACAAATGGTCAACAAGATGTGATTGGGATGTGATCTTCCAAGTGAGGACTCCGTTGTTTGGGGATTCAATGACAGTAGGTCATGAATATTTACATTACTCCTAAGCGTACTTTAGTGATGGCGTTGGGCAATAGCGATCTAGGCTATCCTAAACTTCAGATGTTCTTCAACGGGGCTGAACAGAAGTTGAGGAACTAAAAGTTAGAACTAAGATAAGAAGCATTGTGCTGTGTAGAGAGATTGTGTTTAACGAGAGCGCAGAGCTCTTCATCAGGTGCTCCATATATAGATTGGGGAGGGTGATCGTCTGTATCTAGATCTCCTTGAGAGCCTAGCTACAAAGATCCTGGAAGGTTATGGGATCAGTTTGTATCCTAGTCAGACTAAGATTCCTCATCATGTTCTTTGATTTCCTTTCGTTTTGGGAGGAATTAGCTTCTCGAAACTTTATAGTCACCGTGAAAACTTTGATCGTCCTTGGGGAGGTTCCCCATGTTGACAAGGTTGTATGAGACGACTCTGATCGTCTTTGGGGAGGTTCCCCATTTTGACAAGGTTGTATGAGACGACCTTGCTGAGTGTATCAGGATTGCAATAACTTCTTATCTCGGTGGGTTTTTATAAGCTTGTCGAGCATGCTACTTCTCCACATATGCTACTCATCTGAGGGCTACATGTCTCTTGTCGCATTGTCTCGTCTGTGAGCGTGTTTATGGATCTAAGCCTTTATGCTTTTGGCAGGTAATGTGTTGCCGAAGGATATGGGCGAAAGATATCCTCCAAGCGTAAGTAGGATTTTGTCTGTCACTTGTACACAGTATCGACACATGGTGACATTTCATTGGCCCGCGTAGATGCACCGGCATAGGTTATAAACATGACGCACACATCTATGATTTAATTTAGACCGTTTGGAATTTTGTTTCTAATGGTCCATTTTTTCTCATACAATTTTGATGTGTTTGACTAGTGGATTAATATTATTTTTGGTCCACCAAATGTTCACAAGGTTTCCTTCCTTATGAGTAACTCAGAACCTGATAATTGTACGCCACATTTGGGTTTGACAATGCGCCAGGTTTGGACTGTCTCGGCCAGCCCGGCCAATACTGTAAGGCCCAATGCTGGCCATGTCAAAGCCCAAAAAATTGCTTGGGCCATACCCCACTGAGAAAAAATTGATCAAATCTCTATTTCTAAAGATGGATGTTGATTATTCATTCGTTCATCAGGTGGGCTAGGCATGGATAAACAAATATTTAATAAATGAAAACCAACCGTCTGTGATTGGAGCTAATATCTGTAGGTCTGAACACATGCACACATTAAGTTGGGCTGGGCTTGGTCACGACCAAATGGCCTGAGCCCCCTGCCTGAAAATTGAAGGGCCTTACCATATGCCAGACCCAGCCTGGCCCACGTCCGAGCTAATTGGGGAGCGGATTAGGTGCGGCCCCTGCCGTGGCCCCACCTTGATGTATGTATTCTATATCCATGTCGTCCATCCATTTTTCCAGAACATCTAAGTCATGAGCCCAAAAATGAAGCAGATCCAATTCTCAGGCGGACCAACCATAAAAAATAGTGGTGATTGACCATTAATGGCCCACAAAAGTTTTGAATCAAGCTGATATTCATTTTTCCCTTCATCTAAGTTTATGTGACCTTATCAACAGGTTGGATGTTGAATAAACTACGGAAACATTAAGGTGGGCCCTAGGAAGTTTTTAATGATAGGGCACTCAATCGCCATTGTTTTATATAGTATGGTCCACCTGAGATTTGGATCTTATCTATTTGGGCTCGTGTCTTAATATGATCTGGAAAAATGGACGGTGTGGATATAGAATAAATACATTAATGTGGGCCCCACGGTAAGGGCCGCACTGTCTTGTGTAAGGCCGGGGCTGCACCTAATCCGCCCCCCAGCTAATTGGCCAAAGCCAAGATGGCTCACCAGAGCTGGTAGGCCCAGCGCGTGGCCCACCTACAGACATTCATAAATGGTATTACAGTTTTGAGGCAAACACTATTTAAAGTGTCCATAATATTCAACGGTGGAAAGATTATCACACGTGCCAACATTCTCTAAATAGCATGCAATCCGTTGAACGTCCTTAGAAAAATAATAAAGAGAATGAGACGTTTACTAATGTTATCAAGAAACAGTGGGAATAATGATATCCACCGTTGAAACCTTCCCAAGGCCCATGGTGATATTTATTTGTAATCCAACCTGTTCATAAGATCACCCAGACATATGGATGAAGGAAAGAAGAAAAAAAAAAAAAAAAAAGTAATATTAGCTTGATCTAAAACTTTTATGTACCCAAAGAATTTTTCAAACGTTCAATTCACGGAAGCAGACTGCGTACTGAGTAACTCAATACGCTTATCGTGCTGAGTAAACTCTATGTGGTCCACCGTGATTTATATATTTTATCCAGTCCGTCCATCCATTTTAACAGATAATTTTAGTGGGGCCTGCCGAAGTTGTCAGTAGACGGATGAGGCCGGGGTCTCACCTATATAGTGGTGAGTGGATCCCTAAATGTGAGGCCCACTCTACCTTAAGTTCTATACATCATCACCGTCTATCCATTTTTTCACCTCATTTGAAAGATTTATCCACAAAAACCTTTTAAATCCAGCTCTTAGATGGAACTAAAAGGTATTCCAGCTTTTAATGTCATTAACAATGGTTTTCGATGGTGTGGTCAACCAAAGATATGGATTAACTTAATATTTTAGAACGGGTCCTAAAATGAAATGCAAAAACACCCGGACGTTTTCGATCTACAAAAAAAATACGCTATATACGACCACACACGGTGAGGTGAATGACATATCGGACGTTTTCCAGATAACACCAAAGTCAGCCTTAACATACCAACTCCCAGGGTTTAAGACATGTATGTCCCACGGGCACTTTCTTTAAGATCCATGTTGTCCACTCAACTGCACAGGTTAGACTATGAGTTGTCTAAAAGAATGGGTCATATATAGTGGTCAGGTAAACCACACCAGCATCATTTCATAACGTATTGGTTTAATGGCCCAAAAAGAATCCACTACCAGGACCAACCTAATACGTACTCACATCAACTTCTTCTTTTTTTCCGATCAGAATTAAAAAAGAGAAGACAAAATTAATGAATGGTGTCAATCTATGATTTTAATGAAAAAGGACACTGTAAAGGGTGGGTCACGCCCACCTTTAAATGACCATTAACAATTGTTTACAATGGTGTGGTCCACCAAATATATGGATCAACTTAATATTTCCTAATGGATCCTAAAATGAGATGTAAAAACGGTCGGACACTTTAGATTTATAAAAAATACATCATCAACAACCACAAAGGGTGAGCGGAACACCAACTAGGGTGTTGCCCAAGTAACATTGGACTCAGCCTTAAACTATAACCTTATTTACCCCGAGTCATATATGTCCCACAAGCGGTTTTTTTTATGATCTATGCCGTCCATTAAACTGCATGGTTTAAAATATAATTTGTATTAAAAATAGAACATATATAATGATCAAGTGGAAAACAACATCAATTCGCAGTGTATTGCTTTAATGGTCCAAAGATGATCCACTGCTAGAACCAACCTTCTTGTCATATCAACCTCATTTTTCCTCCCCTGACAATAAGATATGCGAAAAAAAAATGGATAGACATTATAGATTGATGAGATTCATAAAGATGGACCCCAAGAAGGTAGGTTCACATCCACCTTCAAATGTCATTTAACAAATTTTCCCAATGGTGTGGTCCACCAAACATATGGATTAATTTAATATTTCCTAATGTGTCCTAAAATGGGATGAAAAAAAGAAAGGTTGGTTTAGATCTACAAAATATACTTCATCAACGACTGCACGTGGTGAGGGGAACACCAACTGGGGTGTTACTCGGATAACACTGGACTCAATGGTAACCTATCTACTCACTGAACCTAAGCCATATATGGCCCACAAGTATTTTTTTTATGATCTGTTCCGTCCATGCAACTTCATAAATTAAACTGTAACATGTAAAAAAAAAAAAATGAGACTTATATAATGATGAAGTGAGACACAACAACATAAAATCGGAAGGTTTGGTTTAATGGCCAGAAAAGAATCAACTATTGAAAACAACCTAATGGTAAAATCAACCTCATTTTTTCTCCACTTACCAAAGCGTACATGAGCATTAGGATGGACTGTGTTGATAGATGAAATTGCGGTAAGTGGACCCCATTTCACGCTTCAATATGCGTCTTATAAATTTAGGGGTATACTTGTAATAAACGGGGAAGTGAGGGCAATTTTAACTAGAGTATACTCTCAATGATGTGAGTGTACTTGTTTCTGCCGTAAGTATGATTTTTTGAGGAAAAAGACTATAATACCAAGCATAACCTACAAGCGCTGTAGTAGAACCAAAGGAATGTTCACATACGACTTTTCTTTCCTTCCAAAGTATCACTTACATTACATGAAGATCTGAGCCGTCCAAAAGGTAGGGTGCATCATTTAGACCAATTGGGGTGAAAATTGGACTAACGCACTCATTAGGTAGGAGACACTGGTACAATGGGTCAAACCATTGGCTGTCCATTGATTTCGTTGATGTAGCCCGCTGATTGATGGACCAACCTGGTTTCCTTCCCTATGATCCGTACAGAGAGGCCTACTTTCTGGAGGGAGCGGATTGCATGCCTGTGACCCCGGGCGCAGAGAGTGTGGGGTCCCAAGAGATGTCGATGACAAATCCACTCCGTCCATCTGTTTTGAAAGACTAAAATAGAACAGAAAACTAAAAATCAAAGAGATCCAGAATTCAGGTGGTCCACACCAAACCAAACAGTGAGGACAGAAGCATCCACAGTTGAAACTTTCTGGAGCTGACCATGATGTTTATATGCCATTCAAAGCGTTCGTAGGGTTATTACTACTTAGATAAAATGTAGGCACAAACATACAAAACTTCTCTCACGTCCAGAAGTTCAATCTCAACACTGTTTCGTCCGGTATGGCCCCGTGAGTTTTGAATCTGACTGATTTTTAGATTCCTGTATGTATTGTGGTCTTGCAAACCAGATGAAGTGGATTGGTCATGTACATCTCTGTGGACCCCACACAGCCTTCTGGTACAGGAATATCTATGTGCCTCGGGTCACAGGCAATTTGCTTCCCATCCACGCGTGGAAAATAACTTGCGACTCGGTACCATTTTCCTTCCAACGTACAAGGAAGTTTCCCATCAAGATCACCTGGCAAAAGGAAAAAAGAAGAAGAAGAAGAAGAAGAAGCTAGTGTGATCATCAGATGGGCCACACTATTGCAATCAACCGTGGTTTGATCCGACATACAGGTGTGACCTACTTAATGAGTCGATCAACACTTATCCAACATCAGGTAATTGATCTACTTACTAGATGGGTCACACCTGCATGTTGAGTCATACCTCCATTAATTACAATCTTGTAGTCCACTTGGATGGTATTGTTGTCCAATAGAAATAGCATGTTGGCTAAAAAAATTGCTGGAATAGAATCTGTTCATAGTCACTAGGGAGGAATTGGGCTTGTAAAAGGCGTTTCATCCGTGGCCATGATCGGATGGGTGCCTTGTTTACTCGGGCATGGGAAATCTGGAGCTGTTCCCACCCAGCTGACGCACCATATTTCAGCTTATAGGCGACTAATTTCACTTGTCACTCTTCCGGTACCTCCATGTAATCAAAATATGATTCTACTTCGGATAACCAATCGAGGAACTCTTCAATGCATAACAGGCCACTAAAGCTAGAGAGTTCAGCCTTACCTGGATGGCTTCTGTCAAAACGATTGGTGCGTTCATCTCTATAAACGGGGTGTCGATTCATGAGGCCACCGATCTCCTCATCGTTGGAGGTCGAACCATCTGGGGTAACCCTGCGATGTGCTGCCGGAACTACTCTCCAAGCAATAGGATTGTTTGGTACAACAGCTATAAGGGGTTGAACTTCGCGTAGGGCTTATGGTGGTGCGAGCGTTGCGGCAAGACGGTCGAACGAAGCTTGCAACCCTTGCAAAGCTTGCAGATGTTCCCGTCAGAACTCTTGGAATTCCGTCGTTGTCAGTGGTTGATCCCCCAAATCACCACCTACGGGGTTGTCATTGTTGTTTGCACTAGAAGCCATCTCTCCAAGGAATAACCTGCTCTGATACTAATTTAATGTGGGCGGAATGTGGTGGGATCGAGCAACGTCTCTTTCACGGGGATAACTAATCTGAATCTTAAATCTATAGGGACTCCTCAATCTGTCTTTGTCGAATCCATGATAGAATATCTTGAATCCACGAGACCTTTTCTTCGAATCCACGAAGAATAACTCGAATCCACGAACAAACAAGAGAAAACTCTATGTTTTTATTCAAAATATATCATCCCTTCTTAAAAACGAAAATAAAGCAAATACGTACAGGAAACTAAACCCTAAAAACGCAACCTAGGTGTCCTATTTGCAAAAGGAAACTAATTAAACCAAAAATCGTAAAATTCATCCAAAATAGAAAGTTGACGCACACAACTGTGCGTTTGTTGACCGGTCAACCAACTAGTCGGAGTTGAGAGTCGACTGGTCGGTCTGGGTGAGAAACAGTCCAGAGAGTTCTAAAGGCCCCTGGACCAATTCCGACCGGTCAAAAAACCGGTCGTCAGGGGATTCGACTAGTCGATAGGGGTCCTCTGCTGCCTTTTCCTTGGCTTACTCGGCCATTTTCTCCGTCCAATCTCGGGTCCTTCCCGGCCCACTCCTAAGTCCTCTTCCTGGCTCTTGCTTGCCTCGATAGAGGGACTGCTCACTACATCATTAAAACTAACATCTTTTCCAAACTACAACCCCTAAGTAAAAGAAAAGGAATGTTCACATATGACTTTTCTTTGGTACCAAAGTATCACTTACACGAAGATCTGAGCAAAAGGCGGGGTGCATCATTTATACCACTTAAGGTGAAAATTGGACTAGCGTCACTCATTAGGTCGCAGACACTGGTACAATGGGTCAAACCATTGGCTGTCCATTGATTTCGTTGGTTTAGCCGGGCGGATGGATGGACCAACCTGGTTTTCTTCCCAATTGTCCGTACAGAGAGACTGTGTGGCGTCCACAGAGATGTCTGTGAGAAATCCACTCTATCCATCTGTTTTGAAAGACAAAAATAGGACGGGATTCTAAAAATCAATGAGATACCGAACTCAGGTGGTCCACACCAAACGAAACAGTGGGGAGAGAAACATCCACAGTTAAAACTTCTTGGAGCTGAGCATGATGTTTATAAACCATTGAAACTGTTCGTTGGGTTATTACCACTCAGATAAACTGTAGGCACAAATATCATCCTCATACAAAATTTCTTTCAGAAGTTCAATCTCCACGTGAGTTTTGAATCTCACTGATTTTTAGATTCCTATCCTATTGTGGTCTTGCAAACCAGATGAATGGACTGGATTGGTCATGTACATCTCTGTGAACCCCACACAGCCTTGGAATACAGGAATATCCCTGTGTCCTGGGTCACAGGCCATTTGCTTCCCATTCTGGACGGTTTGGACGTTCCACGCGTGGAAAATAACTTGCGACTCGGTACCATTTTCCTTCCAACATTACAAGGAAGTTTCATCATTAAGATCACCTGGCAAAAGAAAAGCTAGCGTGATCATCAGATGGGCCACACTACTGCAATCAATCGTGGTTTGATCCAACATACAGGTGTGGCCTACTTAATGAGTCGATCAACACTTATCCAACATCAGGTAATGGATCTACTTATTAGATGGGCCACACCTGCATGTTGAGTCATACCTCCACTAATTATACAATCTTGTGGCCCACCTGCATGGTATTGTTGTCCAGCAGAAGTGGCATGTTGGCTCAAAAATGATATGGCACCACAGGTTGTTGTTCCTAGTAAGGTGAGAGACACCCGATCTTCTCACCCCCTTCTGTCCTTAAAGGGGGATGAATGGCCTGGTGACTCATGGTGTTGAATTGAGTTGGATCTGACTAGTCGCACTCATCCAAGTCTTGAAAACCATGTTCTGATATTGAGAAGAAAAAAATCACGTCATGTATACCGATTTTTCTCAAAATGCCGCCACCAATACACGAGACTGGATGAGAAGGTGAAGGTTTACCACCATTTTCAAGAACTTTATTAACCCCCCCATTTTAGT
This sequence comes from Liriodendron chinense, assembly GCA_003013855.2. Classification (NCBI taxonomy): domain Eukaryota; kingdom Viridiplantae; phylum Streptophyta; class Magnoliopsida; order Magnoliales; family Magnoliaceae; genus Liriodendron; species Liriodendron chinense. Next base: position 21,507 of record PVNU02004067.1, read on the forward strand.
CACGCTGAATATAATTGTCCGGAAAAATTGCCACAACTTACATCATACAGCAGAGACGTGCAAAGCAGGAAAACACGCATACGTGGGCCCGTCATATTTTATGTAAATCCACTATGTGAATGAAGTGATAACCATTGTTTGAACAATACATACTGTTGTATCTTATTTCTGACCGGGCTCAAAATAATGAATGGAGAGAAGAAATGTGGCACTGCACGAAAGCTATATAGCAAGCATGCAGCCCGTGGAGATCACATGTAGAACAAATTTGCTAGGTTGACAGGTGACGCTAGTTGGTTAGAACATGTCATCCGGGAGGTGAATGGTCAAAGCAAGCGTTGGAGAGCTCAAAAAGTTGCAAGAGGAATGGTCTTAAGGAAGTTTAGCAGCCATAATAGACAAGTAAAAAAGGAATTTAGATGGTTTTACATAGACTATAAATAGGAGGCGAAATCAATAAAAGAAGGGATCTCACATCAAACAAATGAACAAACTCTATTTATCTTTTCCTTGGCTTATTTAGCGTAATGCAACTCATCTTAGGAGGAAAAAACTCCACCCTCTGATAATTGCCTAATTACTTTGAATCCATTTACGAGTGGCTGAATAGGCAACCGACCTTCTCGGAATCCGGTCATATACAATCGAGCATGATGTACTGCCTATCTCAGCACTTAGGGTTGAAGTTGAACCGGTTGGAATTGAGCCGCACAATCAATTCTAGCACGTTTGTGCAAACAACATCGTGAGGCCCAACACTTTTTCACCTAACAAAGCCTTTGTTTTATTTATTTATTTATTATATTTCCATAAGCTATCCTACTGCATAAATATTATTTTTTAAAATGATAGTGAATCTTCACTACACACATATGGTTTTAAATCAATCAAAAGCAGCAAAATGGTGTCCCAAGTTTAGACGGAGGCATAACCTAAAAATTATATTAAGAACATAACAATTACCTTCTCCTTTCAATTTAAACCACTAGTCTCCATTTTAATCCTAACCATTCATTTTAGTCATCACCTGGATGGTTAGATTCCTAACTGCAGCCATGACTTCAAAGACATGTCCCATCTACGAACATAGGTCGCCATTCAATATGAGGAAAAGAGGTCAAAATGAAATTGAGTGCTAGGAGTCTACCCAATTTTCGTGGAAAGAGGTGAAAATTCGTCTAACATACGGCCGGTGGGCCATACCTTCATAAATTACCTAACTGCCCTTGTGAATTTAGTTTAACACTATTTGGATGTCCTTCTGTGAGGTGTTTATTTGGCAGATGCCTAAGAATGAGTTATCTTATTAAAGTAAGCCAATAATGTATTTGAGACCATATGCAAGGCCTCCATCATTCACATTACATGGATTTTGAGAGGATATAGTGCCCCGGCCCACAAAATGGGGTGGACCCGTACATGTATTGAACCTTAGATGATGTTCTAAATTATTCATGTTTTCAAATCTCATTACTGGCTTGCAGAAGCTATGATCTGATAATCATGCTTCATTGACCATCCTTGGCCTGGAAGTATTTGGCACATAAGTTACTTAAAATAAGCTACTTATACCAGTAGTTTATTTTGATTTCTACTTATTAAACTAAAGTAAGTACTTCAAATAAAAAAGTTACTTATAAGTGATCATAAAACAAATGATGTGGCCTGCTTATAGGTTAGATTGATCTGGATTCCATGGCCCATGTATATTTTGGTCTTATGATCGTTATGATTTATTCAGATTACTTCCGGCACACCCAAATGATCCCCATTAATCATGTTATCGTTTTTAACGGCTGGGATCGGAAGATCGTCCCCAGACCCATCTAGGCAGAATAAGCATAAAGAAATAAATAAATTTGTAGAAAATGCAAAAATTATATTCCTATCAAAGGCAAGACTTTATCTCTAATACTCTCTCTCTATAAAGAGAACTCTAACCAACTAGTCCATGTTTCCTTTTTGTTTATTAATGAGAGATTTATTTATTTAAACCCAAATTCTAATCTTAAGAAAAAATTTAAATGGTCAGAATTTTGTTCGGGTCGTTACAGGTCCCCTTGACAGCTTCGTTACAGATATCCTTGAAGGTTATGGGATCGGTTCGTATCCTAGCTGGACTTGCATTGCTCGTTGCATTCTTTGATTTTCTTTCATTTTGGGAGAAATCGAATTCTCAAGCCTTTGTAGTCGCCGTGAAAGCTCTAATCGTCTCTGGGGGAGGTTCCCCATTTTAACAGGATTGTGTAAGATGACCTTGTTGAGTGTATCCGAATTGCAATAGACTTCCTATCTGGACGGGTTTTTATAAGCTTGGTGAGTTTGTTGCTTCTCCACACCTGCCACTCATCTGAGGGCTATGTGTCTCTTGTCGCATTGTCTTGTCTGTTAGCGTGCGTACGACTCTAAGCCTTTATGATTTTAGTAGGTGATGTGTCGCCAAAGGATATGTGGCGAAAGATATCCTCGAGGCATAAGTAAAATTTCATTTGTCACTCGTACATAGTGTTGACACATGGTGGCATTTTATTGGCATGCATGGATGTGCCAAGATAAGTGTAAACATGACCCACACATCTATGATTTAATTTAGACGGTTGAAATTTTGTTTCTAACGGTCCATTTTTCTCATACAATTTTGATGTGTTTGAGCAGTGGATTAAAATTATTTTTGGTCCACGAAATGTTCACTAGGTTTCTTGCCTTATTAGTAGCTCAGAACCTGATAATTGTAGGCACTTTTGGGTTTGACAATGCGCCAGATTTGTACTGTCTCGGCCAGCCCGGTCAACACTGTAAGGCCCAATGGCAGTCCATGTCAAGCCCAAAAAATTGGTAGGGCCAGACCCGACTGAGAAAATTGATCAAATCTCTATTTCCAAAGATGGATGTTGATTATTCATTCGTTCATCAGGTGGGCCAGGCATGTATAAACAAATATTTAATAAAATGAAAACCAACCGTCTATGATTGGAGCTAATATCTGTAGGTCTGAACACATGCACACATTAAGTTGGCCTGGGCTTGGACGACCAAATGGCCTGAGCTCAAGCCTGCCTGAAAGTAGATCGGCCTTACCATATGCCAGGCCCAGCCTGGCCCACGTCCAAGCTAAGTGGGGAGCAGATTAGGTGCAGCCCCTGCTGTGGGGCCCACCTTGATGTACATATTTTATATCCATGCCGTCCATCCATTTTTCCAGATCATCTAAGTCATGAGCTCAAAAATGAAGCAGATCCAATTCTCAGGTGGACCATACCATTAGAAATAGTAGTGATTGACCACAAAAGTTTTGGATGAAGCTGATATTTGTTTTTTCCCTTCATCTAAGTTTATGTGACCTTATCAACAGGTTGGAAGTCAAATAAACTACGGATACATTAAGGTGGGCCCTAGGAAGTTTTAATGGCAGGGCACTCAATCACCATTGTTTCATATAGTATGGTCCACCTGAGATCAGCGTGGATATAGAATAAATACATTGCTTCCGATTATAGAATGGGCCCACTAGGTGGACCATGGCTGTATGTTAGGTCAGACTGTCAATTCTACTCATCAGTGGTGTGGCCATATGATGAGTAGACTGGCCTAACAGGTTAAATTGGTAACCAATTAAGTTAACAAATGGGTTTGAGTTTCTATATTTCAACCCTTTGGTTAACGAGCTAGTTTGGGTGAGCAAATTTTTGACACAACACAAACAGGATACGGCATGAACACGGTTCAACAAGACCCGTTGCCATGCCTACTGGTAGGCCCAGCACTTGCCCCACCTGTAGACATTCATAGATAGTATTACATATTTCAGGCAAACATTATTTAAAGTGTCTATGATGTTCAACGGTGGAAAGATCATCACACATGGCAACATTCTCTAAATAGCATGCAATCCGTTGAACTTCCTTATAAAAATAATAAAGAGAATGGGAAGTTTACTAATGCAATCAATGCAGGGAATTAAGAAGAAAGACGTTGAACGACTCCATCCATTCCTTTAATCAAATATAGCAATCGTCATCCGTCAATCACATCTTTCCCTCGACAAATACGAACCGTTGATGGAATGTCCTGTATAGCTATTTAGTTCACCGTGACCTTTTAAATGGTATTCACACTTATGGACACGCTGATTAGATGATCCTAACCATCCAATTGGTTTCCACCGAATGAACGGTTGAGAATAAAACGGCCGTGGCCCAATTGATTATTAAAATCATCCGATCAGTGCTGACTTTTGGGTTCTGCTCATCCCAACGGATCTGTTAATTTGGATGGTCCGGATTGCTGTATATATATGCCATTTGGAGTCTGGATGAATCACCACCATTTGAAAAAGATACATAAGGCCTATCACCGTAGCATGTGGGCCATAAAAAGCAGATGGTGGACGAATATCTCCCTGCCGTCCATTTTACTTCAAAGGCTAAACCTTTGAAAGAACTCCGAACTGATTTGACAAATAACAAACCTCCTTTCCAAACTACAACCCCTAAGTAAAAGAAAAGGTACATGCGACTTTTCTTTCCTACCAAAGTATCACTTACACGAAGATCTGAGCCGTCCAAAAGGTAGGGTGCGTCATTTAGACCACTTGGGGTGAAAATTGGACTAACGAACTCATTAAGTAAGAGACACTGGTACAATGCGTCAAACCATTGGCTGTCCATTGATTTCGTTGGTGTAGCCCGCTGATGGATGGACCAACGTTAACCTGGTTTTCTTCCCAATTGGACTTCGTGGGGTCCACAGAGATGTCCTGAGAAATCCACTCCGTCCATCTGTTTTGAAAGACAAAAATAGAACGGGATTCTAAAAATCAATGAGATCCAGAACTCAGGTCCACACCAAAGGAAACAGTGGGGACAGAAACATCCAAAGTCAGAAACTTCCTGGAGCTGATCCTGATGTTTATATGCCATTCAAACCGTTCATAGGGCCACTCAGGCACAAATATCATCATCATACAAAACTTCTCTCACGTCCAGAAGTTCAATCTCCACTGTTTCATCCGGTATGGCCCACGGGAGTTTTGAATCTTACTGATTTTTAGATTCCTGTCCTATTGTGGTATTGCAAACCTGATTAATGGAGTGGATTAGTCATGTACATCTCTGTGGACCCCACACAGCCTCGAGTACAAGAATATCTCTGTGCCCCGAGTCACAGGCAATCCGCTGCCCATGCTGGACGGTTTGGACGTTCCACGCGTGGAAGACAACTTGCGACTCGGTACCATTTCCTTCCAACATACAAGGAAGTTTCCATCGTGAAGATCAACTGGCAAAAGAAATAAATAAATAAAGCTAGTGTGATCATCAGATGGGCCACATTATTGCAATCAGTCATGGTTTGATCCAACATACAGGTGTGGCCTGCTTAATGAGTCGACCAACACTTATCCAACATCAGGTAATTGATCTACCTACTAGATGAGCCACACCTGCATGTTGAGTCATACCTCCGCTAATCACAATCTTTTGGCCCACCTGCATGGTAATGTTGTCCAATAGAAATAACATGTTGGCTCGAAAATGATATGACACCACAAGTTGTTGTACCTAGCAAGGCTCTCACCTTAAAAGGTGTTCGGTCTTCTCACCCCTTCTGGCCATAAAGGGGGATGAATGGCCTGGTGACTCATGGTGTTGAATTGAGTTGGATTGGATGAGTGGCGACTCGCACTCATCCGAGTCTTGAAAACCATGTTATGATAACGACAAGAAAAAAACACCATGGCATGTATACTGATTTTTCTCAAAATACCGTCACCAATACATGAGAGTGGACGAGAAGGTGACGGTTTACCACCATTTTCAAGTACTTTATTAACCTCCAATTTTAGTCATGTTTAACGTACTTGCCTGGAAAAATTGCCATAACTTGCGTCATACAGCAGAGACGTGCAAAGCTGGAAATTGCATCACACGCATATGTGGGGCCCATAATATTTTATGTAAATCCACTTTGTGAATTAAGTGATAACCATTGTTTGAACAATATATACTGTTGTACCTTATTTCCGAACCGGCTCACAAGAGCGAATGGGGAGAAGATATGTGGCATTGCACGGAAGCTATACGCACATGCAGCCTGCATAGACACATGAAGCAGATTTGCTAGGTTGACAGGTGGTGCTAGTTGATTGGAACATGTCATTCAGGAGATTAATGGTCGAGATGAATGCTAGGTTGACAGGGGTGCTTGGGGTCGAAGTTGAACCGGTTGGAATCGAGCTGCACAGTTGGTTCTAATGTGCTCATGCAAACAACACCGTGTGGTTAGAATTGTTACTGGAGAGACGAAAATCCAAGGGCCCAACACTTATTCTCCAAACAGAGCCTAAGTTTTGTTTATTTATTATATTTCCATAAGCTATCTTACTGCATAAATATTATTTTTTAAAACGATAGTGAATCTTCACCACAAGCATGTATGGTTTTAAATCAATCAAAAGAAGGAAAATCGGTGTCCCAACTTTAGATGGAGGCATAACCTAAAATTTATATTAAGAACATAACAACTACCGTCTCCTTTCAATTTAAACCACTACCCTCCATTTTAATCCTAACAATTCGTTCAGTCATCACCTGAATGGTTACATTCCTAATTGCCGTGGCTTCAGAGACATGTCCCATCCACAATGCAGCGACGGTTTAGACAAGATGGGTCCCCATTCAATGTGAGGAAATGAGGTCAAAATGATCTTGAGTGCAAGGACTAGGAGTCTACCTAATTTTCGTGGAACGAGGTGGAAATTCGTCTACCATACAGCTGGTGAGCCATACCTTCATAAATTACCTAAATGTACTTGTGAATTTAATTTAAAACTGTTTGGATGTCCTTCTGTAAGGCGTTTATTTGGCAAGTTGACTAATAATGAGTTGTCTTTTTGTAGTAATCCAATAATGTATTTGAGACCATATTTTGGCAAGGTTTAAATTAATTTTGATAAAAAAATAATTATCAATTTGCCCTCATCATTCACATTACATGGATTTTCATAGGATATAGTGCCCCGGCCCACAATATGGGGTGGACCCTCGTATTGCACCTTAGATGATGTTCTAAATTATTCATCTTTTCAAATCTCATTACTATCTTACAAAAGTTATGATCTGATCATCATACTTCATTGACCACTCTTGATCGGGAAGTGTTTGGGGTTAGGTGTGTTTCACACAAGCCTTAGGATCTCGTCCCCCCAATACATTAAAATTATGGGATATAATAATGCAATAATCAAGGATAAAGCATCAACTACACGACACAAAGAATTTTTACATGGAAAACCCTCAAAGAAGTAAAAACCACGAGACCTCGTCCAGACAACCAATCCATTATCTCAGAGAATCATTTACAACCGATCACAAGTACACGCCGCTTGGATCAAACCTTCATCACTCATGTAGGAGTGGATAAACAATAAGAGAACTATGAAAACGGAGAGATCTCAGCCGAGCACGAGGACATTGAAGAGCCGAGACGTCGTTACACGTTGAATCACCTTCGCGAGCAAAGCCTCCTCTACCAACAAGTTTCCTCTCTCTCTCTCTCTCTCTCTCTCTCTCTCTCTCTCTCACCTTGGACGTGCTAAACCTTTATTAGGAATGCCTAATCCCATTTTGAAACTCCCTTAAATAGAGAACCTGAGGTATTAGACTCAGAAAAGGAAACTGCGTATAAGCAGTCTGCGTCGGGTCGGGCACCCGGCCAGTGGACCATCGGGCGCCCGCCCAAGCCAAAATCTGTCCAGCAGGTTTCAGAAGAAAATTCTCGATTATCGGGTGCCCGGTCACCTGACCGTCGGGTGCTCGACTGTTGTAAAAACAGTTCAGCAGCAAACTGCTTCATCTGATGGAATTTCGGTCGCCCGACCAGAATTTGGTCCAGGCACCCGACCTCACCACGTTGCACTCTCTCCTCTACGATTGAGGAGGAAAAACCCCAATCAAATCTCCTCATTTTCGATTCAGGAGAAATTCGCCTTCTTCAAGCCAGTCAAGTTTCTACAAACCTCAAACTTGCCCTTCAGCAAAGCCTTGGTCATCATGTCTGACCAGTTATTGTCCGTGTGGACCTTCTCAAGCTGTAGCACCTTCTGTTCTAAAGTATCCCTGATCCAATGATACCGAATCTCTATGTGCTTCGACTTGAAGTGCTACTTGGATTCTTGCTCAAGTGTATAGCACTTTAGCTATTTCAATAGACCACATACTCCTCCCGCTTCAGGCTAAGTTCTTGTAGGAACCTCTTCATCCAAAGCATCTCTTTACATGCCACTGTGACCGCTAGGGTTGTCAACGGCACAGATCATTATCTGTATCTGATCCAGATCCTTTCCAATTTAATCGAATTCGGATCAATAATCGGATCATCAGGTCGGATACGGATACCCAATGATCCGTATACGGCAAAGATGATCCGTTTAATATTCGGGTCAGATTCGGATCAACCTTGATCCGGCCTGTTAACAACCTGACTCGATTAAAAAAAACAACCTTCTCCTTCGTCTCTACTCTCCACGCACGAGCATCTCTCTCTCTCTCTCTCTCTCTCTCTCTCTCTCTCTCTCTCAGATATCGGGTCGGATCATAATCGGATCGGAAACGGATTTCAAAATATTTAAACTAGTCGAGCTCGGATCATATACTTGTGATCCGAATCGGATTCGGGTCGGATTCGGGTCGGAAATATCCTTAATCGGGTCGGATACGGATCATCACTGATTTGACCCGTATCCGACCCGTTGACAGCCCTAATGACTGCAATGTACTCGGCCTCTATCGTCGACAATGCTACGACTTTCTATAGCTTGCTCTGCTAAGAGATCGCTCCCCTTGCAAACGTGAATATGAACCCCGATGTAGACTTCCTGGAGTCTATGTCACCTGCCATATTTACATCTGTGTAGCCTTCTAACACAGGTTTTTCGTCACTATAACATAGGCTCAACCTGGATGAGCCTCTCAGATACCGTAGTATCCACTTCACCGCTACCCAATGTTCTTTGTCAGGATTGGTAAGATACCGGCTGACAACACCAACCGCATATGCTATGTATGGGCGCGTACACACCATAGCATACATCAAACTTCCTACCGCTGACGCGTAGGGTATCTTCTGTATCTCTTCCACTTTCGCCTTCGTCTTGGGACACTGTTTGTCGCTCAATTTGAAGTGACCATCCAGTGTAGTACTGACTGGCTTTGCTGCATTCATATTGAACCGCTCTAGGACTTTCTCAATGTACCGCTCTTGTGACAGCCAAAGCTTTCTGCTGCTTCTATCACTGGTTATCTCCATTCCTAGGATCTGTTTTGCCGAGCCCAAGTCTTTCATCGCAAACGACTTACCCAACTCCTGTTTTAGCCTGTCAATCTTTTTAATGTCTTTTCCCATGATGAGCATGTCATCAACGTACAATAGCAGAACTAAGAAATCACCATTTGAGAACTTGTGTGTGAACACACAGTGGTCCAACTCCGTTCTGTCATATCCATGTTATAACATGAACGAGTCGAAATTCTTGTACCATTGCCTAGAAGCTTGTTTCAACCTATACAAGCTCTTCCTAAGCATGCACACCATATGCTCTTTGCCCTTAACTTCGACCCCCTCTGGTTGGCGCATGTAGATCTCTTCTTCCAGGTTACCATGGAGAAAGGAAGTTTTGACATCTAACTGCTCTATCTCCAGATCCATGCTAGCCGCCAACCCAAGCAACACCCATATGGATGTCATTTTTACCCTGGTGAGAATATCTTCTCGAAGTCTATTCATTTCCTCTCATCAAACCCTTTCACCACAAGTCTGGCCTGGAACCTCTTTTGTGAATTCTTCTGCTCATTCTTCTTTCTGAACACTCACTTGTTGTTCAAAGCTTTCTTGCCCTTAGGTAATTTCACCATATCATAGGTGTGGTTCTTATGCAAGGATTCCATCTCCTCTTGCATAGCTTTCAACCACTCCTCATTATGCTTGTTGGTTAGGGCCTCAAAATAGTCTTCTAGCTCTTCCCCATCGGTGAGCATAATGTACTCATGCGATGACTACTTCTTAGATGAATATCTGTCCCTTGATGTCCTCCTCACTTGTGGCTCAACAGGTGGATCAGGTGGGAGTTGCTCCCCCTATCCATCTTCTGTAGGGACTGCCTCATCATTTGCACCGTGTTGTACTCCCTCGTAATCAAGCACCACGGGAGGAGTAATTGGATTCATGTCTTCCAGTTCACCTGAACTAGGTTGGGTCTTCTCTGACTTTTCAAAGTCTTATGTACACTGGTCTTCAATGAAAAACACATCTCTGCTCCTGACGAATTTCTTCTTGGTCGGATCCCACAACCTATAATCGAACTTTTCATCACCATACCCTAAGAACATACACTGCCTAATCTTCATATCGAGCTTGGACCTCTCGTCTTTTGGTACATGAACGGATGCCCTGCATCCAAATACCCTGAGATGATTGTACGATGGATCATGTCCAGTCCACACTTTCTCAGGTACTTCTCCATTCAACAGGGCTGATGGAGACCTATTTATTAAATACACCGCTGTGTGCATTGCTTCTCCCGAGAATGTCTTGGGCAACTTTGTATGGGATAACATGTATCTGATTCTCTCTACATGGTGCGATTCATACGTTCAGCCACACCATTATGCTGGGGGGTCTTGGGAATCATCTGTTTATGCTGTATACCCAGTGATTTGCAATACTCATGGAAGTCACCAATATATTCACCACCATTGTCAGTGCGGATACACTTCAATGATCTGCTTATCTCTCTCTCGACCATAACATGAAACAATTTAAACACACTAAAGACTTCGTCCTTAGATTTCAAAGCATACACCCAAACCCTCCTAGATGCATCATCTATAAAAGTGACAAAATACAATGCCACACCTAAAGTTTTTATCCTCATAAGACCACAAACATCAGAATAAACCAAATCTAATGCATGTACTTTATTAATATGAGAAGCAATTTTAACAAAAAGAAACTCTATGCCATTTCCCAAATATACAGTCAATACAAGTTTTGAGAGGTATACCTGTCACGTCTGGAAGGAGCCGCTTCTTTGCTAATAGCCGAAGCCATTTTTCACTCATGTGTCCAAGACGCCTGTGCCACATGTCAGTAGCTGAATCTTCCGCTGCGTTCAACCCACCCTTGCACACACTGACACTAGCCTTGTAAAGGGTGTAACACTTCTTCTCTCTGGCAGCAATCAACGAACCCTTGATAAGCTTCCAATGCCCACCAACAAACTGGCTTTCATAGCCATCATCATCCAACCTTTTCGTCGACATCAAGTTGAGGCGAAGGTTTGGAATGTGTCTTACATCCCTGAGAACCAATGTGCAACCCACATTGGTCTTCACACAAATATCACCAACCCCTACGATTTTCGAAACACCAAAATTTTCCATCTTTACTGTCTCATAATCACCTGATTTGTAGCTTGTGAAAAATCCCTACATAGGGTCGCATGAAACGAGGCTCCCGAGTCTATCACCCATTCGGTGTCCTAACTCGAAGCCGTGAGACAAACATCGTGATCTGCCGAAAGAATAACAACAACGTCACTATCTGAAGCAACCGCAGTAAAATCCAATTCATATTCCTTCTCCTTTTCTTTATCCTTCATGTCACCTTTCTTCTTGTGACATTCATGCTTATAGTGGCCATTCTTGCCACAATTTCAGCATTCAACATCTTTCTTAGCAACCGACTTGCCTCTTGATTTATCTTGGGCCTTTCCGCCCTTTCTGTTCTTTTCTCTCCCCCGATCTTGTGTCACAAGGGCATCTTGTTGAGCAGGCCCCAGATACCTCCTCCTTGTTTTCTCATTGAAGAGACAGCTTGTTACCTGTTCTATAGATACCTTTCCATCTGGCGCGGAGTTATTCAGAGACACCACCAACGTCTCCCAACTATCAGACAATGAGCTAAGCAGTAGCAAAGCCTGAAGTTCATCATCCAGGATCATCTTCATGGCGGAGAGTTGGTTCACTATGTTGCTAACCTCATTCATGTGTTCAGCCACAAAATTACCATCTTTGAACTTGAGATTCACAAGTCATCTTATCAGGAATATCTTATTGTCGGCTGTCTTCCTCTCATACAGCCCTTGCAATTTCTGTCATAGGCTAGCGGCTGAGGTTTCCGTAGACACATGGTGGAATATGGAATTATCCAACCATTGTCTTTTAAACCCCACCGCCTTCCAGTCCAACTTCTTTCAATCATCATCAAGCATATCCTTGATCTTCGCTGATATGCCTAAGATCAGAGCATATTGATCCTTGTAATTGAGCAAGTCCTCCATCTTAGCCTTCCATATGGTCCAGTTAGAACCATTGAGGCTGATCATCCTTGATGAGCCACCTTCCATAATTCAGAACCGATCCCACTCCGTTCAATCAACCTGAACTCTCTGATACCACTTTGTTGGGTGCGTTTCACACAAGCCTTAGGATCTCGCCCCCCAATACGCTATAATTATGGGATATAATAATATAATAATAAAAAATAAAACATCAACCACACGACACAAAAAGATTTTACCTGGAAAACCCTCGAAGAGGTAAAAACCATGGGACCTCGTCCAGACAAACAATTCACTATCTCAGAGAATCGTTTACAACTGATCACAAGCATACACCACTTGGATCAAACCTTCATCACTTACGTAGGAGTGGATAAATAATAAGAGAACTATGAAAACAGAGAGATCTCACCCGAGCACGAGGACGTTGAAGAGCCGATGCGTCGTTGCACCGTGAATCACCTTCGCGAGCAAAGTCTCCTCTACCAACAAGCTTCATATCTCACTTCTCTCTCTCTCTCTCTCTCTCTCTCTCTCACCTTAGACGTGCTAAACCCTTATTAGGAATACCTAATCCTGTTTTGGAACTCCCTTAAATAGAGAACCGGAGGCATTAGATTCAGAAAAGGAAACTGCGTATAAACAGTCCGCGTCGGGTCGGGCACCCGACCAGTGGACCATCGAGCGCCTGCCCAAGCCAAAATCTATCTAGCAGGTCTCAGAAGAAAAATCTCGATTATCGGGCGCTCGGTCACCTGACTGTCGGGTGCCTGGTTGTTGTAAAAACAGTCCAGCAGCAACCTGCTTCATCTGATGAAATTTCGGTCACCCAACCTCACCAGGTTGCACTCTCTCTCCTCTATGACTGAGGAGGAAAAAACCCCATCATTTAGAACGTAAGTTACTTAAGTTACTTATGTCTCAAGTAGCTTATCTTGATTTCTACTTGTAAACTAAAGTGATTAAGTAATTTCAAAGAAAAAAGTTGCGTAATGTGGTATCCAAATAGGCCATTAACATAGCTCTTGTAATATAGAATTTAGAACATAAATGGTTCATATCATCATCTAAGATACTATGAGAGTGTTGCAGCAGGTACCAAGACACATCATAAACAGATGAGATGAGGGGTCATTTGGGTGGGTATTTAATATGCATTGATAAATTAATTTGATAATTTTCATTGAATCCTTGTAAATTGAAACTGCCTATTGTGTTTGACAACTTGTAACTGGAATACATTGAAATTCATATGGATGTGTTTGGCAACTTGTAATTTAAAAGGCGTCAGTAGAAAGAGAATAAGAGAGAACTGTGACTTGTGAATCAATGGCGACAGTAGTAATCAAAATTTCACACAGTATAAAGTCTTATACTTTTATGTGATTTTAAAAGGAAGACTTTAGGCCTATTGGATTCTAATTCACATTAAATATACTTTACCAAACACACCAATTATCATCTATTCATGCATATTATCCCTTCATACACTCCCAAATGACCCCATGGGAGAATATACTCCTATTGCATATCAATGATACTTGACGCATACGCGAAGAAATGGTGCATGTTGCATCAATTAATTGAAGTTAAGTTGTGTCCTTACTCATGCATTAGTGGTAGACGTACAGGAGTTTGAACATGTTGTTATGGGTTTGAGTGTGTTGGGTCGGGGTGCGTGTGTTTTAAAAAAAAAAAAAACTGAAATTAAGTCAACTTAGTTGTGGAATGCACGGTAGCTTTACAAATAAATTTATGCGATATTTTTCTTTTTCAACGGTCTGAGAAGTATCTATCAATATAATAGTAGAATCATGAAGGAAAAATAAATAAAAAGAAAACTCATTTTTGGCTCAAGATGCATCCACACCGAGGGGTGCGATTGGGGTGTATCCCTGTGGGGGCCATTGTGATGAATGTGCCGTCCATCCATTTTGATAACTCATTTTAGGTATTATTAAAAAAATGAAGCAGATGAAAATCTTAGGCGGACCATACCACAGGAAAAAGTCTTCATTCAATCCCCACTATTAAAAACTTCATGGGACTGGCCGGAATGCTTATTTGCCATCCAACCTGTTGATAACGTCACAAAGACTTGGATAAAAAGACCATACAAATATCAGCTTGATCCAAAACTTTTATGGCCCACGGAAATCTTTTAATGGTCGATTACCACTGTTTCATGTATTATGGTCCATCTAAGATTTGTATTACTTTATTTTTTGTAGCATGCTTTAAAATGAGTTTTCAAAACGGACGGGCGACATGAATATAAGGCATATACATCATAGTGGGCCCCACGGTCAGGGATCCCGCCGACCTGGGTGGAAGCCACGTTGGTGGCTTGGTGCCCATGTTTTGGACGGATCATTACTTGTACGCCGCGAGCGAAATTTCTCAACAATTTCCGAATGCCTGCGCACCATCTATCATACTCTGCCAGAGTATCCTGTTTGACCTGCAGCGTGCATCGCACGTCCCACGTATCTGACGTGTTCGAATGCAATACGCGGAAGCATGTCTGAGGAATCTTCGGATCCTCGACCCGCGGATATCAACAGTGTAAAAGAGTTCTAAGTTTGTATAAGTGGGGGCCATGGTTCAGTAATCCAAGCCGTTGGTGCAATGCAGTTTACTGTGGATAGACGACCATATAAAGATCCCCAAATTAGAATGTTCTAGCAATCAATCTCTTGCCTTTTTCAGTGAACTGTTGCTGTATCTTTTCTTCACATCCTGCTTGCAGCATGCAAAAGGTTGAACCACGTTTCATCCAGCGGGCCCACCGGCCAATGGTGCAGATCTTTGGGCCACACGTGAGCGGATTCTGTCACATAGGGGTAACACCCACTTTGGTCAGGCAGCGACCGTGGCTTTGATGTATTTTATATCCACGCCGTCTGTCATTTTTTTAGCTCATTTCACGACATCATTAAAAAAAATGAAGAAAGCCAAATCCAGGGTGGACCACACCGCAGGAGGAAGTGGTGATTGACCATTAAAGACTTCTTAGGGTCACAAAGGTTTTGTGTTTTCCCTTCATCAAGGTTTGTACGACCTTATCAACAGGTTGGATGGCAAATAACATTATAGTGTGCCTACAGTTTTCATTGGTAGGTGTTCAATTACCACTGTTTCCTATGGTGTGGTCCACTGAGTTTTGGATCTACTTATTTTGTGGCTAATGTCCTAAAACGAGCAAAGGACATAATGCATATACGGCAAATACATAAAGGTGGGCCCCACGGTCTGACCGAACTCGGGGTTGCCTCGACCCGACCGAATCCCCTCCCAGTCCATACTCGCATAAACTGAGGGATCAGATTAAGTGCGGGCCCAGCTTTACTAAGACCATGCGAAGCTTACCGTGGGCCCACCTTGATGTATTTATTGTACATCCACGCGGTCCATCCGGTTTTTTTTTTTATTTCCGGATCATTTCATGGCATGACCTAAAAACTGAAGCTGATCCAAATCTTAAGTGGACCATACTATAAGAAAGAGTGGTGGTTGAACGTTCCACCATTAATAACTTCCTAGGGGCGACTTATATGTTGTTTATTTTCCATTCAACCAGTTGATAAGGTCACAAAATCCTGGATGAAGGATAAAATAAATTTCAGCTTCATCCAAAACTTTTGTGGTCCACAGGAAGATTTTAAAGGTAAATCACCACTGTTTCCAACGGTATAATCCACCAGAGATTTGGATCAGATTCATTTTTGGGCTCATGGCCTAAAAGGATCTGAAAATTCGGATGAACAGAGAGGATATACAATACATGAATCAAGGTCGCCGCCACCATCTTGGGTGAGTCCGGGGCCGCACCTAATCCGATCCCAGAAACCAAATGCCCAAGTACAACGAGCATGTCCTCGGGTTTGAGTATCACATGCGTCTGGGACATTTGCGCGGTGTGGAGGTAGAATGTGGTCCGGACATCACGGAAGTCACACTTTTATCGTACGTTGAATGAATGGAGACCGTTGGTAGGTTTCTTACAAACCGTTCATTGCATCGCTATGCGTATGACTGACCTGACACAGACCTCTTCCTTTTCATGTCTGGCCGACTCCCGTAGACTGGAAAACACTTTTATTGCGTCAGGGCGTAAAACAACCAAGTTCGGTGGGACCGCCATGTTGTATCTGTAAAATCCATTCCGTCCATCACAGGCGGTACATACAAAAATTAAGCCCGGTGAAAAGCTCATATGGATAGCACTAATGGGAAGTTAAAATTGTTCCTGAAACTGCTGATTTCACACTGAATGGCCTAAATTCGTTCCCGGGTTGAAGCGATTAGAACCACTGGACTACTTGATGTGATAAAATCTAACGTCCAAGCAATACGCCAACAAAATCAAACAGTCCTTTGACTCTAGTGGCACACAGAATGTACAGAGATCGCATACAATAATAGAAAGAAGATACTAGGAAAAAAAGGAGAGCCCAGAACCATTTTTGTATCAAAATGCAATAGAATCATAGCATCGGCGTAAAATAAGCCACTAAGCCACGTGGCATATATAATATCTTCAATATTTTTTTTAGCATGAGCTGGATATATACAAAAAAAAAAAAAAAAAAAAAAAAAAAAAAAAAAAACATGACAGACCTTTGGAGAGCCTAGGTATTTATGCAATCTATGAATGGGCAGGAGTAACCGTTGGAGTTGTGTCCGTACTAGTGCACATTTTGGACGTTTGACACGGGTAAAACACAATTGTAACCGCTCCTTTACAAGCAGTTACATGCGAAGGTGTTAAGTGGACAAACAATTATCCTTGCATCTCAACCAAGAAGGTTAAAATTAGCAAAGGCAAATATGAAGAGTAGGATTCACAGTCAAACCCAAAAAGTCAATCAACAATCAACCAACGCGATGTTGTTTATATATTTTAGCTTAGTTTATCATCTCGACTGCTTATTAATCATAGGATGCCTAGTCTCTAGGAGTAGTTCTGTTCGTCCCTACGCTTGCACTGGACCAACTTTTGTTACAACAAGTAGCTGTAATTCCCTTCCATTTGCGCCTGCATGTAGGATTTGAAGGAAGACCGTAGCTTTATGAATTGTCCACCTACACTCATACGCTAGGCCAACCGTGGTTGTAATTGCCTTCACCTCACTCATCAACACACCGCTCTTGGAAAAGTGCCATGTTGCTATTACTCAGGTTGGTGATTCAATTATAGTGGTAAGTCTTGCTCATTTCCTCACCCATCTTCCATCTTTCTCCGTTCAACTAGACAATTATTGCACCTTCGAAAGTTCTTGATTTCCAAGACAAAGAAGAACTCGTTGGAGGAAGAGCCTCAACCTCCACAAATCACCTGATAACGCACTCAAAAGTTGGCTGAATAGACGAACGATCAAACCACAGCCAAGTATGGATCTATCTTGACACTAGGGTTCGGTGGTCACGATTTGAATCAGGCCCAATTGATTCTGACACGCCCATAAATCACATATGCGTTTCACGTGACTGAATTCAAGACCAACAACCACAACCACACATGAACACAAGATATACGTGATTCACCACTTAGGCTACATCCATGACCAATCCAACAAAGAAAATTCCATTGTATCAAAGAGAGAGTACAAAGATAAAGAATTGATTTCTTCAAGAATACAACAAAACCACATTGAATCCAATCTTTAAAAAAAGCCCTCCACCATTGTAATTCTAGTAATATAGATATTCTTACCTTGATACCTTGAGAAGAAAATCTTAGAGGATCTCTCAAAAAGCCTTGAAATCTTGAATAATATTGCCTTCAAGAAGAAACTCATCTTGAAACCTTCCTTATTATGTAAGAGAAAACCCTCATTTTTCTTTTTAAAATCATAACTCTTTTAATCCTAATACAACTTACCTTAAAAGCCACCCTTTTGAAAAGTGAAATGCGCAAAATACCCCTCTAAGGATTTATTAACAATGGGGCATTATTTACTAATTATGTGAAACATAAGTCATATGAGCTTAAAAGGTGACTAAACCCATGGTGATTTTGATGTCACAATTTTAATATGACTAATTCTTGTATTATGTTTTTGTCCATGATAGCCTAAAACACAGACCTACAGTTGGCTTCTCATTTCCTTTACACCATGTAGTGTGGCTCATCATAGTTATGGATCTAGCTAGCTCTTATTCTTAAGGCCTTTAATAAAAAAAAATAAAACCTAATAGACGGAGTGAAATTTATATTTACAACATGGTGGCCCCACAACTTAAGAGTTTTAGACATTGTTGTTGTGTTTTACAATTATTAAAATAAATTTCAAAAATAAAAGTTTATTTTTAAGTAAATAAATATATTGGTTATGAAAACTTTTCATAAAAGAGTGTATGACCAAATGCTAAGAGAAATGGTTTTTGCTACAGCCCACTTGGGCCATTTATTAGGCATACTTAGCACTTCGCACATGCATATTGTTGCGAAGAGCTTTCAAAGCTTTAGTTTTTTGGCACGTGGTTTAAACCTATCTAAGCCATAGTGCAACTTGAATTGAACTAAGGTCTAGCCTGAGATTTTTTAACCTTAATGTTAATTGAGAGTGACTGTGACATGGTTGTACATGTGGCACCAATGCCACGTGTTACACACATGACAACAATTATAATGATTAGGACCTTTTGTACATATGATAACAATTTTATATTGTTGAATAATTGTTTTTGTCTAAAAGGGTATAAAAATAACTACCATAAGACAAATGGTCATGTCCTTTCATGGAAGATCATCTTTTGTTGTGAATGGGTATGAATGTCTTGAAGAGACACATGAGTATCTCTCCAGAAAAGACTTCATGATCCTTCAATTTCTATATATCTTAGATACTATAGTTCAAAAAATTATTATTCAATCAATTTTCCTAGCAAAGTCATCAATTGTTTAGTATTCTTATATCTGACCTCTTACTGTGTTTTTCTTCTGGACGTTTTAAAGGCATATTGGTGCTAAATTTAGAGATATGTTCAACACTTAAATGTGCATTTTTTGTATTGAAATTCGAATTTAGAGTTTACTGTATCATGAAAGACAATTTGCGGATTTCATTCATTTGTACTTGCTGGAATTACTAGAAAAATGGCAGCAAATTTATCTTGAGAAATTGATTGTTCATGTCGAGCCTTGAATCCGATAGATCTGATTGTCCCATCAACTTTTCTTTTGTTCTTCATTGTGTACTAATTTACTACAATTCCAACAATTGTACAATATAGGGTCACTTGATGCACTGCTCATATGTCCAACACTTTGCAGCTGACTGAGCATGCGTGCTGTGTGCTGATGTGCTTTGTTTTGGTAGCAAACCTCCATAACTCCCATACTTAAAGAAAGCCAATAAAAATGGAGAAAAGGCACATGCCATTTGTATAATATAACCATTGTTCTAGTTCGAACTAGACATAGCCAACCAACGAGTCGAGTCTTGAACTAGTTGATTAGATAACTCTAACTAGTCTTGTAAATTTTAACTAGGTTTAACATACCTTTAGCTTTTGCTGATGTTTTCTTTAGTTTAAGCTTAGATCATCAAGTTATATGAAATTGTTAAATTTACTAATTAAAAGATGAAAATTGGTGAATTGAGAAAAGAAAAAGACCATTGAAACAATAATGTGCCCCAACTGTACAACATCAGCTGTCAAATAGATTAATGTGCTATTAGAGAGATGTCAACATAGTAAAATGGTCAATACGGTATACATTTCTTTATGTATTTATTTTTTTAATAAATGCATATGGCATTATATATACATTAGAATTGAACTATCTATTGACTTTTGACAATCTTAACTATATGATCCAACAAGCGACACAATTCACATTCGCCCTGCAGAGTAGTTTGGGCCTATATCAGCCTACAGAATTACATGGTATGTAATTGCATTAGATGGGATTAACACCAATATTGCACAAATGATTGCACATTTAGAAATTATATCATAGTGTTTTGACCATCCAATGAATCCCATGTTTGAGATCAGATTCTTACTCAAGCAAAAACATTGTATTAAGCAAAACTCTTGTTTGGTGGACCATGAATTTGTAATTAACGGACTAGATTCATAACTAATATTACTCACTTGCACATGTATAGAACTCAAGTGTCATGTGTAAAGGTTGCCTATGGATAAAACACATGCATATCAATATGGGGCTCACCGACATGGTGAATTTCACCAGAAATCCAGCATGAGATCAACCAAATGCAATACCGTTCCACCTAGTTCCATTTCTTCTCATATCTCTAAACCTTTGGATGGAATTTGCATAAAACCAAATGCAATTCTATCTCACTTAATCCCTCCTAAGCCAACATACCAAATAGGTGAAGATAATTTAGCTAGACCAATTAAAATGACAATGGCCGGCTTGACAAATAATTTAGATCTAATTAAGTCTAGTTCCATAGGCTTAATCATTGTAAGATAAAGTTGTAAGCTTATAAAGAAGCAGAAATTTGTGGAAGAGAAGGTAGAATATTGTAATTTGAAAATAAATGTGTAAAATATGATTAAACATATTAATGAATAAAGAATTCAAATAAAATGGCAATATTATTTTAAAAAACAAAAAACAAAGGGAAACGCATTCATATAAAGGAAAAAAAACATTCCTACCCCTTTTCATTCTAGTATATTTTCATGCAGATTGACTCGAGCTGAGTTTTTGCGTGGATCAATGAGTCAAAGGAAAAGTTGACTGAGCTGTCAAAAGTCAACGGATTCATATAGGAACGACCCGTTCTAACCACATAAAGGTGGATGCAAATTTGATACTCGGCCGGTATGATTGTTGATATGCAGGCCCTAGGAGTCATTCATATAAAACATAATTCAAATTTGATCCTTCTAATTGCTAACTAATTTCGTTTGACTTATAAATTAAAAAATTAGTCTAATCTATATTTTATGTGAACCATTTGTGAACATTTAATGGATGGTTGTAATGAAAAATTCTCAATGGTCCGAATGCAACAAATAAATGTTCATTAATCGGAGTTTATAATAGGTAAGTCAATTTGATTTTGATATGATGTTCTATCCAAGCCAGGTCCCAAAATTTGGGCGGTTTAATTCTAGTCGATGTGTGCGACATGCACAGATTTCAAATGCCTGTGTATCAACTATCACGCCCTGCCAGAGCATGTAATACTCCCCGAGCTATTGTTCTAAATCGCCCCAAGACATCTTACCAAAAAGCTCCCCACGACAGAATTAAAGAAAAAGAAAACGAGGAATGATGACTTCATTCGGTCGAAGGAACTTTGCCCATGTTTGAGATCAACGGTTCATATTCAGTGTACACGTATGGCCCAACGGATGATCCTCTTTGCTTTATTTTCGATGTGATGAATCTAAACCGTTAGGATCTCCTGTCAAGCTGATTAGATCTTACACACATGTGACTCATCCTCACACGTGAGGAGAAGTGCACTCGGTTGATGACGAGTACCATTTATCTAGACAGGTGAGATGTCCCAATCGTCCTGACACGAATCTCCCATCGTCCGGATGCGAATTGCCTGGAGACACGGCAACCAGGGATACCGACTCTGTGGGGCCCACCGTGATGTATGTGTTTCATAACGTCGTCCATCTTCCAGATCATTTTTGAGACAGATCCAAATCTTAAGTGGACCACACCACATGAAACTGTGGGGATAATGATGTAGAAGAAAGGAAAACAAAAATATCAGCTTGATCTTAAACTTCCGTGGCCCTGAGAAGTTTCCAAGGGTACAAGTTCTATCTCCACTGGTTCCTGTGTTGTGGTCCACTCCATCCTTGGATCTGCCTCAATTTTTGGCTCATGCCCTAAAATGATCTGAAAAAATAGATGGACGGCATGGATAAAACACATACGTCACGGTGGCCCCACAATAGGATCATCAGGGATATCCGTCCTTCTAGACGTATGTCTGAAATCCTCTGTCCATCATTTGCGCTAGCTCTGTGTTAAAGGTGAGGCCAAAAATTAGGCGGATCCAAAATTCAATCGGGCCGCACCATAAGAAAATGTAGGGACAAGAACGGCCACCGTTGAAACATTCGTGGGCCCACCGTGAGATTTATGCACCATCCACACCGTTCATAAGTTAAAGTCCGAACAGGATGGAAGGAAAAACTAAATATCGGCCTGATCCAAGAATCCAGTGGGCCAAAAGAAGGTTTAAATGCTAGGCGTCCCAATCCTTACCTCTCATTTTGGTGTGGCCCACTTAAGATCTGGATCGTCCTTATTTTTTGGGTCACATCGTAACACGATCAATAAAAACGGACGGATAAGATGTCACAACGGTGGGCCCACAGAACTTTTTATTGCACGGTCTCCCTGCAACATTTGATGTCGGAAAATCGCGACTCATCGTCCTTAAAAACTCCAGCAGCAGTCGCCTCTACAGAGACTCTCGGATAGAAAGGTGAGAATGCCAAGTCGCTGCACCATAACTCTCTTTCTCTCTTTCTAGAGAGAGGGAGAGAGGGAGAGAAGAAAAGGAAATGAAGGATCTTATACCTATCCAATCTTCTAAACTCCGTCCTCCTTCCATGGAACGCAGATGGATTCTGCCTCTGTCCATCGCGTCTGTGCTCTCTCTACTCCTCCTCTTTCTCACAACCCTCTCTTCCACACCTCTCTCCTTCCTCAGCTCCTCAACCTCCACCGTGGGGTCCGTCGTCTTCGTCGAGTCCAAGCTCCACGTGTCACCGATCTCTACCCTCCCTCCCCCGCCCCGGCTCGCCTACCTCATCTCCGGCTCCGCCGGTGACGGGAAGATGCTCAAACGGACGCTCCAGGCGCTCTACCATCCGATCAACCAGTACGTGGTCCATCTCGACCTGGAATCGTCCCCCGAGGAACGGCTGGATCTCCATGATTTCGTGTCCCAACATCCCGTGTTCATCCGAATTGGGAACGTCAGGATGATCACGAAGGCGAATCTGGTCACGTACCGGGGCCCCACGATGGTTGCCAATACGCTCCACGCCGCGGCCATCTTGCTGAAGGATGGCGGAGAGTGGGACTGGTTCATCAATCTCAGCGCGTCGGATTACCCGCTCATGACTCAGGATGGTGAGAAGATGGCCTCAATTCAATTTCCCTTATTTACTTGTCAATTTTGTAATTTTGGTTTTGGATTTCACTTTGTTTTTTGCCCCTTAAAATGTGTATAGATCTGCTGCATACGTTTTCATATTTACCGCGGGATCTCAACTTCATCGACCACACCAGCGATATTGGGTGGAAAGAGTATGTGAATCTTTCTTTCTTGTGCCTGTCAAGTGTTTTATTTTTAAGGTCTTTTTGTTTGAATTGAAATTGGGTCGAATTCCATTTGTGTAGGTTTCAACGGGCGAAGCCAATTATTATAGATCCAGGGTTGTATATGTCGAAGAAAGCGGATGTTTTCTGGGTTTCACAGAGAAGAAGTGTTCCGTCCGCTTTCAAGCTCTTTACAGGTTAGTGGTGCTCTTATCTTCTCACCAATCTTGAATTATATATTTTTTTCTCTTTTTGTGAAAATTTTGAATGTGGGTATTTGATTTTTGTGTATTTTAATTGTTCTGAATGTCTGTCTGTTTATTGGGTTCGCTTCTCATGGGTCTGATTTTGATTGTTTGTTTTGTGAGAATTTGAGTATTGGTCTGATTTTGATTGTTTGTTTTGTGAGATTTTTTTAGTCTGGAGAACTACAGGCACGTGTTTGCTTGAAAGTGGAAATATTTATATGTTGATTTTGAATAAGTTCCTTCATGGTTTCCTTTTTCTAAGAGTTGTACTGGTTCTTTCCCATCGATATAAGAACTTCTGTACCAGAAACAATGGTATCTCCATTTATAGCCCCTCTGGGATGTAAAATATCTCTTCTCATTGTCCTTAGAGTGTATGGGACAAAATGTAAGCATTTCGATTGGATGTCTGGTAGTTCTTTTGGGTCCTCTTCCAAGCTATGGCAATGAGAGTGATATTCATGTTGTAGGTGAAACTGTGTTATGGTCAATGGATCTGCATGGGGCAGGCCTGTAATAGTCTTAGGCCTGAATTTTGAACTGGGTAAACTGGGCCTATCAGGTTTTACTCAGCCCGGGCAGCCTGTTGCCAGCCCTGTCAACAGATCATAAATTGCTAGAATACATATTTCGGCTAGCAGGGCACATGATCTGAAACTGGGGAATGGATGGATCCCCATGTGCTTTGCATTACTTATATTATTTTTTGAGAAATGGGATTGAACGTGCTTTGTTTCTTGAGCATTACATGAGATGAAGATTGATGTTGTGTCTGTGATTCTATCCTCCAATTAACGAGGACTCACAGAAACCTCAACCTGAGTATAGTTGCATGAAGCATGAGGCGAAGCAACAATAGATTCTGGAGTGTGAGCAGGAAGCGTTTATTTAAAATGTTAGCAAGTATAAATAGCTAGAAGCAGGAGTGGGAGTGGGGATCTGAAGCACGATTCGATGTGGGAGTGGCACCTTGCTAGAAGGATCGTGCAACTACGAACCTGAGGCTTTGCACAGTCAATTGGCTTTTCAGTTATGACCAGTTGGTCTATGGTTTGGTAATCCAGACAGGGGTCTGTTACGTCCCACTGTGGACCATGCCCCCAATATCTCCTTAATAGGACAGTCTGAACCTTTCAATTTGTGGCCTACAAATGGATGGTTAAGATTCAACTGAAAAAGGTCCTAGGATGGTGGGTAGGCCAGTCCAATCTGATAGATTTTGGGGGCATGGCCAATCCATGATAGTATGCAACAGTCCAATGGTTTGGATTACTTAACCATAGCCTCACTTGTCAAAATATGAGTAAATTCTGTGAAGCCCTGGTTCGAGGATCCTATAATTCCTCCCCGTTAATAGGATTGGGCGGTGGCATCTGTGTTATGGTGTATCCCTTTATTGTGACTGAGCAGTAGATGGTTGTGAATGACTACTAAGTCTCTCATGTTCTCTTGAATCCGTTACTCATACAGTCAATATCAGATGCAGTGTTTTAAATAGCTACACTATGTAGCATGTAGCTTAGCCTTAACGCTATGTAGCTTATGCAAATAGCTTAAGTCATGTGTAGACTACGCTGCATGATAAATAGCACATCCAACACGCTCCATAGACTACGCTACACGCTACATTATAAATAGCACATGCTACACTGCATAGACTACGCCACACTCTAAGTAGCTCACATTACGAGTTATTTTTACTACAATATTAAAATCAGTTAATGTTTTCATTGATTTGTTACATTGTTTAATTTTCAACAAAAAATAGTTAATTTTTTCAATGCTTTTAGTAAAATAATATAAGTAATAGTATTAGAATCAGTTTCGTTGCTCTTTCTTTACCTTTATACTTAATAAGCATTTGGTTGCACCAAATATCGTGAAATTTTGTTAAATTTTATTATTAACCAGTCTAATTTGGTGCAAAATATCATGAATTGGCGTAACCAAGTGCAACCTTGATTAAAAATCTAAAGTACTACACACTGTGGCTTATGCCTCATGCTTCAAAGGGGTGAATGCTACGCCATGCGCTACGTGCGCTGTTTAAAACACTGATCAGATGTCTTAGCAAGGTATGGAATCAGGCAATGATTCCTTGAGAAACTGATAATAATCAGTGGTAACACCTTAGTTGCCCTTGGTTTCTTTCTATTGACTTCTATGTGGTTAGTTGAGTAGTTGAGGAAAATAAGGAGACTAGCGTAACTGTGAGAATTGAGACTTGAGAGATTCACCAATCATTAGAAATGGAAGTATTCACTACAGACATGTCTCTTTACCAGAGGAGACAAGATAGAAGTCCCTAATAAGACTTCCTTCACCTTCAGGGCTTCAAGGCAATCATGGTCAATAAATACATCCACATCGCCCTCCAAGGTGCAAACAACCTCTAAGCCATCACCAGCAACTCAAAGGCCCCCATGCGAGTGTGCTGTCTTTTGTCGCATGATGAGGGAGGCAGCAACAACCTCCTCCAAGAATGCATCTAAGGTTGCCGACTAATTGAAGGATCCAAAATTATTATGTGACGATGAGTTCCTTGATGTATCCTCCTCAACACCAACAACGATGACTGACAAAATGTAAAACACAAGGAGAAATGGCAATGAACAGAAAGATGCCAAATCAAAGACTTTGTAAACCTTGAGATCCCTTGAAACTAGAGGAATCCAAAATATTCTTCCATGGATTGTCCGTCATCCTCATCTTCAACATAGTGCAGATCTCATTCTTGGCAATTTCTCGGCCTGGAAATTTCAAGGAAGACTTTCAATTTGAGGGTTTTCTCTAGGCTTGGCAATTGGCTAGGCACAAGCCTAGCCTGCTTAGTTTTCTCGGGATATTATTGGGAGAATCTTGTTGAAAATATAAATATTTTAAAATATTATTGTAAATTAAATTTAAATTTAAATAGATTATATAGCAAATTCTTGAAATGTTTTTACTATTTTTGAGTTCATTTCCCAGTAATATTGCAATAAAAATGGAATATTTTAAAATTTGCCAAGATTTTGAAAATCTCGTGAAAATCTTATGTTAATATTGGGATAATATTGTTCAGTGTATTTCTCATGTGATTTTCAAAATCTTGGCGATGTTTGTCACACTGATCTGTGAGCTCTAAAGGGTGTACAGAGTCATCTCTTTAGGGATGTAATTACGTTTCTACTTGAATACATACTGGATTGGCTCTCCCCATCAATGATTTTTTTCATCTTTCGAAAAAAAAAAAAAGATCCCCCCTCAAAATGGAAGTTAATTGACAATTTTGGTCCTCTTTTCGTTATCGGTTGCAAATTAATTCACTTCAGACACATCTCCTCATGGAATGCTCTTCCATAAGCCGAATTTATGCTAATTATTGGTCTTCATACATTTGTTATTTGTCCATTTACTAATGCATAGGCTAGAACTCTCCCAAGTATTTAGAATGCATTTTTGTTGGTTGTAGTGATAGGATGTAAAAAGCCATCATGTAACGTTTGACGAAAGAAGATTTTGTGGGGCTTTCTTCCTTTGAGCATCTGGGGGCATTTAAAGCTCTCTTATTTTGATAATGATGAAGCTCAAATCTACTTCCCATTTCTAATTTCAAAAATTCTTTGGAATATAATAGATAGTGATGGATAGATTGATATAGTTACTTATTTATCCTGTTGAAATGATGATAATATGGGCAACTGATACTTACCACTAGCGAATAGTATTTTGATGTTGGAGAGATGGCGTTGTAGAATACTCTAAATCTTCCTAATGTACTCAAATGGTCAAAATAATGCTTTGTTGTAGAGAAGCTATGTTGGGAATTTTACAAACACAATGGAAGAGTAATTTTAGAAAGAAAAAAAAAATCAAATTTTAATTTTATGAAGGATCCCAATTTAGATATTATCAAGTTTTAAAAAGCTACAAACTAGTGTATGTGATCATACCTCTGATTTGTGCCACATGATTGGTGTAAAGTTCGATGCTGATCCTCCATCAGAGGAGGTCTCTCCCTAATCCATCTCAGAAAATAGAGAACAGAAACACTCATGCAATGGAATTGAGGTAGTGCTGGCCAAGTTGTACTTGAGAGCTGTCCACAGGTCGACCTGCGCACATGCGTGCACATGTGTGGGTGTCACCACCCTTTCTCTTAGAGCTGTACACGAACAGTAAATTACCGAATAGTTTACTCGGTTCAGATAGAAAAAAATGAACCAAACATCCAGTTCGAATACGGAACGAATCTGATTGAACCAAATTTTTGGTGTTCGAAATAATTTCGAACCGAACACGAACAGACTACTGTTCGATTTGGTTCGGTTCGTTAACTCGGTTCAAATTGGTTCGGTTCGGTCCGTAAGTATAATATAAATACATTTTTTTGTGCTTCGTGAATATTAAGTATATGTATGCTATATGTATGAGCCATGACTAGTGATTTGGTCGGTTAAAAATCTTGTAATTTGTGATTTGTAATTTGTGAATGCGTACTAAAACAAAAATATTTTTGCACGAAAAAAAAAATTGTTCGAAATCGTTCGAATTGAAAAAATGGTCTGAAATGAAAAATGTTCAAACATGTGCTGGACCAGACTGAACCGAACATGAACAGGGCCCCATTGTTCGAATATTGTTCGAACACAGCCTAGTCAGCAAACAAACTGAACCGACTTGGCCCATGTTCGACTCGGTTCGGTTTGTTGTCCAGCTCTACTTTCTCTCTCTTCCTCTTACTCACCTTCTCTCTTTTCTCTCTATTTGGGCATCCTAAGGGGCGGGGACATCTAGGGGCTATCTCTTTCTTCTTCTATGCTCCAAGATAGGATCTATTTATAAAGAGGGGTCAGGGTTCTAGTAGGACAACACCATATGGTGCTCCATACCCTTATTGACTTTGGTAATGCCCTAGTACACACAAAATATGAAATCCTTGCCTTATCCATGCACCCAAACGGACCAAGTCCCTCCACTTGCTATGGCCACCAACCTTGACCAATTTCCATGCCCATCTAAGGGATGGATCTCAAAATCTTGACTATTGAATCTTCCATCAAACGCAATCAAAACAATTTAACAGTTCAAAGCAAAAGATCAATGTTTAAAATTTATCGATTAAACGCCTTAAAGGTTC
Source organism: Liriodendron chinense (assembly GCA_003013855.2). Classification (NCBI taxonomy): domain Eukaryota; kingdom Viridiplantae; phylum Streptophyta; class Magnoliopsida; order Magnoliales; family Magnoliaceae; genus Liriodendron; species Liriodendron chinense. The sequence continues at coordinate 50,498 of PVNU02004067.1, forward strand.
TAAGCACGCTGATTAGCTTAAAAACCACTTGATGGGTGGTCCAAACATTAAGATCTTCCACTATATGGATCCTGGGTGACAAGTGGATCCTATGTTGGAACATGTGGCTGGTTCTTATACCTCATCCTAACGCCTAACCACCCATATATCAGCCTCTAATGTAGCCTTATAGGGTGAGGCAAAGCTAATAAAACTAGGACCATGAAGTCCCACCACGACTTCAAGTTTATGAATTAGTCAAAGTTGGTACATGATCACCTCAAGTTTATGAGTTAGTCAAAGTTGGTACATGATCACCTCAAGTTTATGAATTAGTCAAAGTTGGTACATGATCAAGTCAATCTGGTCCAAGCATGATGGGTCTCCCAAACTAAAGACTTCATGCAACCCTCCAATGCAAGCGCTTAGCCAAGTCCAACCACAAGAACCTGCATGCCATGAACACTCACACTCCCATGTGAGGTAGGGCATAGGCGTCAACGCGTTGTTGAGCCTAATAGTGGAGATGTTCCATACCAACCCATTGTCAGTTCCCCCACACGGGATTGCCACATACACCTTTAATGGGCAACCCACTCCCACTACTATGGTCATTGGATTTAGGGTACTGATATCCATGCAACATAACTCTCCCATAGTGAGTGGCCATTGTGTCAAACTCATATTCCCCTATCACACCAAAGGAAACCCTCTCCTACAACCCATAAATAGCCACATGTTTTAATTAGTTCCACACAATTAATTGAGGCATAGAGAACAAAAATTCAGTTAGTAAAATAATTGAGGTCAAACATAAAACATTAGCTTTCCTGGGCACTCACTACTAACCAGCTATGCTCAAGATTATCATAAGACCAAACAAGGAAAGCCCTTGAGCCCCTCTAATTACATATGCTATGAAGGTTAATAACCATAAAGTAATTGCACTCTCATCTAATAATAGTTCTTAGAATACTAACTCGTTGATGAAGATAATAGAATTTCAGAACTAGAAATTGTTGAAGATGCACGGGCACATGACAACCAGATCAAAGCCCTGGATGAAGAAGTAACCGTATTTCCCCAAAGGAACCTTTAGATCTTATGGTTGTAAGGACTAGAACAATAAATGTGTGACTTTAGGCTGAAGGTCTAGGGAAAGACGGGAGTGCTTTCAAAGGAGCTTCCTTTTGGCAGGTGGTTTGTGAGAGCACAATTTTCATCAATTAAAGGATGTTAAAATTTTTTAGGGGGTCTTGGAGCGGGTGGAATGGATGAAAGCAACTGGGCAAATGGTGGTCACAATTCAAAGAGGAGCCAAATGAATTGTGGATGGAGGTCACTGAAAGAAAGTATGACGTCTGGAAGAGGGGTTGGTTTCCCTAGGAAAGGTTAGGATGTTTGGAAAGCTATTAGCAAGCTAGAAAAAAAAAATTGTAGGGAGTGTACTCTTCTCAAGCAAGGTGGGTTTCCTTTGAGGAATGTACTCTTCTTTTTTGTCAGATTGTGTAATAGAGTGTAACTTGGGGAAGATATATGGCTTGGTGATGACATGATGCGGACATCAATGGTGCACCCTTTAGAATGTACCAAAGGAGGCGACATCGCAGATCAAGTGTTGGAGCAGACGAACTGATGTGGATGGACGCCGGGCAAATTGGACCCATTTTCTGACGTGTTACGAGTACGCGAGCTGCAGGAGCATCATGACCATTGGACCGTGGAGTGGATTTACTTTTAGGTGCTTTTCTGTTTATTTTATTGTTTCTAGGCGTTTTAGTGTCATTGTTTAGTTTAGGCGTTTTTATGTTATTTTTTTGTTTTCAGGCATTTTAGCGTACTTTTTTTTTTTCCGTAGCTTATATATACTTTGTGAGAAACCCTAATTCGTTATTTTGAATGAACGAAAAACGAGTGCTTCCTCATTCTTCTAAGAGACTAGGGTTTCAGGATTGGCCCTTGGGGTGTTGAGGATTCCACCCAGAGTTCTAGTTTTCTCTTCTTTTATTCTTCAAGGTGCGAGGAAAGGTAGATTCTTTTGATTCATAATTCGTGCTTCATGTCAACCCATTGTTTTTCGACATCCTTCGTCCTTTTCTGAATCCCCCCCCCCTGTTACGATCGAAAAAGAGGGATGCTTAGCCATGAGAACCGGATCCAAACTTGATTGTAGACTAGTCTATACCAGATCTGTGATATCCTCATATCCCTAGATCCTCCCTGTTTTATGGTTTTACGTGGTTTTTATGCTGAGGGGTATGATCCGGACGGACGGATCTCATCTTTGTGTTGAGATTTGTTAGTTTCCCCTGATTGAAAGTAGTTAGTTTTGTAATTTTATTATTTGAATATCTTCCAACTGAATATACATGCATCTAGGGTTAGGTCATCGCATGCCCCTGCATCATGAAACCCTCGCCTCTTCGTTTCCATGTTTTTACTCCACTCGTAAAGGGGCCATGTCATGATATTAGGGATACTATCATAGGGGCATGGGCCTCCCAATCATCAAGGAATCAGTAAAATGAACAACTATCGTATTCCAAAATTACCAATTGTAGTCCAACAATTCAGCTCCGAAAGACAGCAGCAAACATTTCACAAGTTCAACTTATGGTGTGCCTTGGGCCTACATCAGAAGTGTGGAATTGCTTCTTTGATCTCTTTGGGATTTATTGGTTTTCATTTTTTTTTTTTAAGGATTAGTGGTGTTTAGAGAAATGACAGAGGAGATAATATATCCTTGTCTTTCTTGACTGTTTGTAGCTGGTCCTTTTCAAGTGGTGGCTCTTGCTCTTCGTGTCAGTTTGAGATTATCGCAAGCTCTTTCTCTGGGTTGTTGTGGTTGAACAGGCCTCTTGTAAGTCGTAATGTCATTAGTTGGATATTCTCCACAGTACATGGGCTCTGGAAGCTAGCTTTTTTTGGTTGAACAGGCCTCTTGCAAGTCGTAATGTCATTAGTTGGATATTCTCCACAGTTCGTGGGCTCTGGAAGCTAGCTTTTTTTATCAATCAAGATCAGAGCTCTTGCTCTCCATTAAATTGTGTCTGGTGTTCCAAGAGATGCAAACAGCATAGCCAATTCTCTCGTGAAAGAGGGTAATGAGAGGGCCATTCAGGGTCTTTGCATCCTTTCCCTAGCTTAAGTTGTAGTATTTTTCTCTATAATAAATTTTAGTTACCATTCAAAAGTAAATGTGTAGCAAAGTGGAGAATGATTGGTTGGTAAAGATGGTGAGTTTTGGAGTAGTTTTTTTTTTTTTATATAGGTAAAAGCTAGGTTAGTAAACCGTTTTGAAAAAGCTGGGATTATGCAAGCAATCTGTTATAGTTGCTGTGGTTATGTCCAGTCCATCATGTTGTAAATCTGGAATGGTTGTTAACTTGTTAGACTCTCTATGTTGACTGCATGATTATGGCATAATTAAAGCTTTAGGTGACGTTTGGGAAGATGGAAAAATCTGGAAATGAAATTTGTTTCTGTGGAAAGCACTCTTCTCTATTTGAAGGAAAAAAAAAGTAGAGCCTTGGAAGCTGATTTCTATTTCCCAGCCTCTCCTGAAAAACTGTGGACTTTCCCAAAAAATGTGTTAAATCAATTTCTGAGGCAAGAGAAAAGAAACAGGGATGTTTGAAGCGACCATACGTGGAATCCATGTAAAAGGGGAATCTCAAACAAACAATGGAAGGAAGAATGGAATTCATGATTTTTCATTTTCTGAGTATTCCAGGTTACTTTTCCATATCCACGTCTTAGTTTTCCTCCAACCAAGCACAAACTTAATCTTCCAGATAAGTTATTTGGAAAGTCTAGTGGTTTCACCACCTCAGAAATTGACTAATGCTATTTGGATTGGTTGAATTATCTGGAAAACCTTGGAAATGAAAGCGATTCCACGGACATGTCATTTTCTCCCATTTGCAAAAATGGATTATCTGTGAAAATCGGATTCCATTTTGCCGATTTTCATTTCCTTATTAAAACAACCTGCTAATCTAGATTTCCACTGTTGTGAGAGATAGCTTCACATTTTCTCTGTTGACCTTTTAAAATTTCCATGGAAATCAGGTGAGCTAAAACAAAGGTGTTAATGTTCACAATTTTTTAGGAAGAACTGGGAAATGGAGAGTAGGAAACTTTTTTTTTCCCTCTCAAATGGAGGAAAACTGGTTTTTCCATGGAAACTGATTTCATTTCCAATGTTTTCCACATTCCCAAAAATCCTTGGGAGGCGAAACTCACAGAAGGGGATATAAAATTCACCCCATGTAAGCACGCTACTAGCTGTTGTGCAAAGCTGCAGCAGGGTGAAGTAAACATGTTTTCTCCACCGGAATTAAGCAGATAACATAAATTCCGAATACACTCCAATACATGGTGTGCCGTAAAGGCCAGTACGTAAAGGTAACGGCAGTGACTGTTACACATTACGGGGTCGTAAAGGCCGTAACGGAAAAAAAATGATCCATAAAGGCTGCTACAACTCCCATAACAGCCCGTTACGCCCCCAGTAAAGGACGTAACGGCCCCGTAACGGTCCATTACGGGGCTGATATAGGTTTTTCAGATTTTTTTTTCCAATAAAAGAAAAAAGAGACCGTAACGGCCGTTACACCCCATATCATAAAGGTAATAGTGGTGGCCGTTACGGCCACTGTTACTGTTAGGGAATACCTTGCTCCAATACCCCCCAATCCATGCTGCCAAACGACCCCTAAAGAAGCTTCTTGAAGATCCTTTGTTGGATCAGAGCTTTTTTTTTATTCCTCTCTTTGATTCCCTAAATTTATGTGATCTTCATATTTGCTGCTACTGGAGTGTGTCGGTGTATGCATATGATGAGAATTTCACAACAAATGTGTGCCTTTTGAGTTGCCTTTGAGTTTGAAACAATGGTGACCGAAATGGCGCGTGAAGCATTCGTATGAATTTGCTGATGAGTGATGAACAGCAATTAGATTGTGATAGATTGGCCACATAAAGCTGCAGGTTTAGTCTGCTTTTGCATCAACTGCACTTCTTTGCAAGTCCTCCTTCATAGCATCCATTTGTCCACGTCTTTTCTGTGGATCATATAAAAATCAATACTTCTGTCACAGGTTCTGCTTGGATGGCACTTTCTCGGCCATTCATTGACTACTGCATATGGGGATGGGACAACCTTCCACGAACTGTCCTCATGTACTATGCGAACTTCATTTCATCGCCGGAAGGCTACTTCCACACCGTCATCTGCAATGCCCAGGAGTTCCGTAACACCACTGTCAACCATGATCTGCACTTCATATCCTGGGACAATCCCCCCAAGCAGCATCCCCACCACCTCACCATCAGTGACATGTCGAGCATGATTGACAGCAACGCGCCTTTTGCGAGGAAGTTCCAAACAGACGAACCTGTACTTGACAAGATAGATGCTGAGCTCTTGTTCCGTGGTCCAGGCATGCTTGTACCAGGTGGATGGTGCATGGGGCCACGAGTGAACGGCAGTGACCCATGTTTGGTTGTGGGTAATACAACAGTCCTGAGGCCGGGTCCTGGTGCTGCGAGGCTAGAGCGCCTAACTCTCTCTCTCCTATCAAAGGAAAATTTCCGTCCGAGGCAGTGTAAGTAATATAGATTAAGACCCGCCAGGCGGGGACCACACTTTCGAGAAATAGAAGGTAGTGTGCTACTTTCACGTAAAAAATTAGTGCGGCGATTCATTGTTGATCTCACGGCTACAAGATGAAGGATCTCGTGGGAACACAGTAAAAGAAAGGATAGCAGGGGGAGCTGCTCTGGGTTTTGCATGCGGAGGGAGTAAAGGAATATGCATTCACATACTCCTGATGTAATCAAATCATATGATATATACTGCTGAGCAAGCTTGTACCCCTTGCACCGGCTTTACACGGAAGAAATGATATAAGTTTCATGGGCCCTTTTTTTTTTTTTTTTTTGTAGCGGGTGCTTGGTGCTGCTATCTTCGTGGCCCCACCTCTTACTTTGTTATGGACTGGTGCTGATGGGAGTTGGCCTGTCGTGTCTTCTTTACGAAGATGGGAAGAAGGAAGATTGAAATGGAAAGTTGAATTGATAATGCTTTTTAGGTGTGGTGTTTCTACAATTTTCTTTTCTTTTCCTCCTCTAACCCGTGTGTGATGCGTGTGTAGTGTCGACTGTTTAGTAGCATGCTAACCCACCATGTTCATGCCCTTCAAATCGGTGATATGGATACCTTTTGTACATGAACTCTAGACAACACACTTGGATTCCAGGAGATGATGATCTGGGGTGGACACTGGTAGCGGAACTCCACTATTGGTGATGTCTGTGGCTGTCTGATCATTTTTGGAAGGGTGATAAGGAGCAGGCATTGTTTTATTTGTCACTCTTGGCTGGAGGAGCCCACTTATTCCAGTTCAGTGGAAGCATGGTATGCTAATAGCAAAATTTTTCACTATTTCGGTGTTTGATTGCGGTCTTGTTATTGTTGTAGTTGGGGCCTGTTTGGATGCAAGACATGTTGTGCCAGGAAGTGGTTGTCCACGCAAGTAAGCTGTCCTCGACTTGTCTAATCCACACCAAATAAAGCATTTGGGATATCCCTGCCCACCAAAGCATTGGGGATATCCTTGCCGACTGTTGAAAACTTCCTATGGCCCACCTGGATGTTTATTTTCCATCTAACTTGTTCATAAGGTCAAATAAATCTGGATGAAGGGAACACACAAATATCAGCCTCATCCAACATTTCTGTGGAGTACAAAAAGTTTTCAATGGTAGGCGTTCAATCCCCATTGCTAGCTGTGGTGCGGTCCATTTCTACTTTTGGTCTACCTCATTTTTTTGCCTCATACCATAAATGGTCATGCAAGGCCAGTCCCTCTTGCGTGATTAAAAATGATTAAGTGATTTGACGGTTGACAATATTCAATCACATATGAGATATAATGACGTGAGTTTAATATACATTACTGTGGTAGTCCATGCAATAGATAGGGCCTAAAAAAAAGTGGAACAAAGCAAGAATTGCACGTCTTTGAAAAAGTGTATCAGCTATAAGGACACATTGTCTTGCACCAATGGGCTCTCCAATTTTCAAAACTCCGAATCTGGTACTATGGTAATTTCTTCATCTTCTTTTTTCCTTTTTGAAATGGTTCTCAAGCAAGACATTGGCAATAATAAAAAAACATAAAACTCATTTATATATATGTCTACTGCATAGTACTTTTTTTTTTTTTTTAATTTTACAATACACCGATGAAAATAGAAACTTAAAAGATAGACGCGAGTCCTCCCTATAAGTATAAGAGGAAGTAATAGGATTAGTTACAAAAGCCCAATGGGTATTTCTGTCATGCAGTATAACACAACCAAATTAAAGGCATAACACTCTCAGATCAAAGTATAGCGCAGGTAATCATATCATATCATATCATAATCAAGTAGCATTTGCAACTAAATAGAGTAATCGTAGATAGCCACAAATAAGAGGTAAATAACTAAGCATGTTATCATTATGTTATAACAAGCAACCAACACATGGTATGGTCGAGATAGTAGTACGTGGTTTCACAAGCTGTGGGGTTCAGCACAAAGAACTTCTATTCAAGCTAGTCCCATACCTAATTTGGATAGCGAGTTTCAAGGTGGTAAACCTCTAATCTCAGGTTAGTCATATACTTAACCGAAATTTTAGCTGCTGTGAATACGCACTTGGTAGTTTAATTGTGCATCTATCAACCCAAGTGAGTAATGTATAATGGACGTAGATGAAATGTAACATGCATGTAAATGCTAGATGCTTGTAGTGCACCATCTCCCAAATACTTCAAATAATAATATCAAAGACAACCTCACATCTCTCCTAATAGAATCAGGGGATAGGCTCAATTCTCCGTTCCCTTACTATAGGTTCACCACACTATCTCCTTAGCTCCCAACACGTATGCACATGAACTTAGGGAGCTTCCAAATGGCCAATTGGAATAACTATTGGGTATCATACCCTAGAGACCAATTGCCTCCCTAAGCTAGAAAGTAGGGCTTCTTCACATGGAAGAAGGTTACTCCTATGTCCTTTGAGGCGTCCGTATGGTTCCAAGTCTAGATCCTACTATCCTATCCACGAATTCGGTTAGACCAATACAAAGGCCCGTCACCAACTATCTATACTACTCTTCGGGTTCTATCACCACATTGGGGGAATACGATGGGTTGCTCGGCAATATAATATAATCATCGGGTCCCATCACCACACAGTGTACAGTGGGCCGCCCAGCCTTTTAGTAATCAATCATAAGCAGAGCACCCTCTCGGGCCTTGTTACTTCATCACACAGGTAGGCTACCCAGCCTTTTAGGCATAAATCCTTGGCAGAGCACCCCCTCGGGCCTTGTCAACTTGTCATCCAGATGGGCCACCCAGCCTTTTAAGAATAAATCCTTAGTAGAGCATTCCCTCAGGCCTTGCCATCTCATTACATAGATAAGCCGCCCTAAAATCACATAATGCAACGTATAATCCACTTGGCCACACAAGGGCCCAATATCATATCATATCATATATTTCACATGTAGGACGGTCTTTCTTCTAGTGCTTTACATGTTCCCAGCATCAATCTTCGAACATTATTCATTTGCCATGTGTTAATGTGCATGTATGCCATAATTGCTACAATATGCCTCCACCCATCTAAACCACCCTATAAGCGACAATAGTCCCGCTTAATAGCGTTGACAAATAGAAAATGTCACTTCAAGTCCAAGACACGATAACTTTGGCAAGTAAAAAAAAGATGTGAAAGAGCTCATCCAAGACAGAGCTCCGATTATAGGTACTACCCCCACTCGGACGCAGTTGGAGATGGACGGATTCGTGGCACCTCAATATTGGTGGAGTGCTGACAGACCCATCACATCAGTACAAGCCCCACCTGCTCTCCGACAATACTGAGGTGCCACACACCCTTCCATCTCCCACTGTGTCCGGGTGGGGTTAGTACCTAATTCAAGCTCTCCGAAACATGCTACACAATGTTGACAAATGGGAAATGTTTAGACGGTATAACATAGATAACCCATCCAAGACATGATGGCTAACAGGGTCTAAAACAAAACCTTGCTTGCATCTAAATGGCCTCTTACGCTCTGGCGAATGTTCTTTAAAACCTGCAATGGACCAGAACCTGTTTGTTGTGGGACGTTGTTAGGTCCAACAGCCAGTCCAACCGTTCAGATCAGCCCAGAAAACTGCCAGATATGTAAAATTGTAAGGAGAAATAACAATGAATATTTGATGTTAGCCTAGTGGTGTGTTTGATCTTCTAGTAGCAAGTGTTTTTGATCTTTGACTGATATAGTTGCATTTTTTTTTACATAGTTATCAGGTAACTAATTATAATCTAATTATCTGGTTATCTGATCAGGTCAGTACATGTGGTGGCCATCCAATAAAAGAACAGCAATGAGGGCCACTAATCATTTTATGGATGGTCGGCCATTGATGTAGATGGTCCGGATGGTTGGATCACTGCAATTAATTAACCAAATATCAGTGATTTCCACTGGCTATATATTTTATAGTTGCATTTTTTTAAAGCACTGTTTTTTTAGTAGCATATTAATTTCTTAACGGATTTGTACGATCCTTTTTTGCTTTTCTTACAAACAAATTTCTGATCGTTGGATTGATAAGCAATATTTTCAAGATTTAGGCACAAGATGGTAGTGTTCGAAGTATTGCTATCGTTGGGTGGAGATACGGAAACATGCGTCGATGTGGCTGTTACTGTTGATGACGCCAGGAAATGTACCGTTGACTGAAGGAAATGTTGAAAAAGAGGGAGAAAACGGTGAGATGTTTAAGTGAATTTTAGAATATGTTAAAATACACATATTTTCATATTTAGGAATAAAAAATTATAACAAAAACTAATAAATAGTAAGTTTCCATTTAATTGATGCTTAAAAGCATGATGTAGAAATTCAATACAATGATAATAAAATAAGTTTACATAGTACAAATGTAAGTACCAAATAATAACTAAGACATAAAAACTACTTAAGGAACTAAAACAGTATGTCCTTTGTTTGATCACCCATCTATCCCCCCTATCCATATGGAGTTTGAAGTCATCATGTGTCCTTATTTGGTCACCCATTCGTCCATCCTTATATATATATATATATATATATATATATATATATATATATATATATATATATATAATTGTCCAACTACCCATCCATCCATGCATACAATCATGATACACGCATGCATGCCATTCATTCATCTATCCAACCATTCATCCCTCTATGCATACCTACATACATGTACGCATGCATGATGATCCATCCATTCAACCGATTGTCCAACCTTCCATCCATGCATGCACGCACGCGAGCATACACACATACATGCACACATGCATGATGATTCATCCATCTATTCATCCATCTATCCATGCATGTATGCATACATACATGAACACATGCATGATCCATCCATCCATACATACATCCAACCAACCAACCAACCACCATCCAACCATCCATCCATTCATGCATGCATGCATGCATACATTCATGATCCATCTAGGCATGCATATACATACACATGCATAATCCATGCATCCAACTATCCATTCATCCATCCATACATATATACATACATACATCTATGATCCATCCATCCATCCCATGTGCTCACACATACACACATGTATACATGCATTTCATATTGCAACCATACATTCAGAAAAAAATAATCAAATGACTTTTTAATATTATTTTTCAAAAAGCTAAATTTTCACTAACAGATGCAACCATTGATCATTAACATGGACTATAAACATCAAAATAAGATAGAAATCTAAAAGAAAAAAAATTGAAATTATTTTTTTCAAATTAACACAATTTTTAATTTTTAAAAATATAAATAATTAACTTTCTTCGAAATATCAAGAGATCAACGTGAATCTATATGAGTCGGCATACCAAAGTCATCATGTTAACATTTAAGCTCCCAATTTACTTATTTTAGGCAGGAAAGTGGGAAAAAATAGATTTTTTCTAATTTCTCCAAATATTTTTTTTGTTGCCGCTTCAATCTGGCCATCAGATGAAATTCAGCCAAGACAACTTAGGACCTTGTGATCGCCCTTTGGTCATCCATCCTGCAATGAAGAACAGAAAATAAGTAACAAAAGGGGTGCCAGTGGTCAGCTGTAGACCCTCTGATGCCTAAATCAGGCTTATAGAATTTTGGCGTAGGGGTTGTCAAAGCCAGAACCATCGTACCTTGGTTTAGGGTTTATGGTCCTATATATAAGGCGTGGGGAAACTTCTGGATCTAAAAGTCTTGCTAAGCTACGTTTGAAGAGTCTTGATTAGTCGGAGTTCTCATCCTGGATTTATAGGAGAGGTCTCTGGCCGAGATAAGGCTGGATTTAAGACTGTCAACGGATTGGATTCGGACCGGATCAGTGTTGATCCGAATTCGATCTGGATCGTAAGTGTCTATTCTGAATCTGATTCGTTTAAGTTTTTCAAAATCCGATCTGATCTGAATCCAATTCCATCAAAATTAGTACTCCTTTACATAAATCCAATCAAAACTAGTACTCATTTATGTAAATACGATAAAAAAAAAACTAGTGTGACCTAAGTTTTTCTTTTCTTTTCCTTTTATACCCCCTATAATCGAATCGTTACCAGATTGAATCGGGGTCGATCCGAATCTGATCTAATTATTAAACGGATCAAAGATTTCAATTCGAATCTGATTCGTTGATCTGAATCTAATTAAATTGGATCAGATTTGGACCATGATTTGATTCGTTGACAGCCTTGGACATATCCCTATCTTGTCCGAATATGGTGGATCTGCCCTAAATTCCTCGTCCTGCCTCTCTAGCAGTGGTTGTCCTAGTCTGCTCGGGTTACTGTGGAGCTCATTGCTCGAGCTCGAGCTCCTTCTCCTCGGGCTTTTCAACCTTATAGGTTTTCTTCGAAGGGCTCTCACACTAAGCCCCATGCTCTAATGGCTTAGCTCGGCGGCTCACCTCTAAGCTGGAGGAACTGCTCGTCTTGCTAAGATGGTCTCCTTGCTTGGACCATCGATCATTACTCCTCAGCCTGGTAGACTGATCGACTTATCTACTCGGCCCCGTCACTTCTCAGCTCGAAGAGCTGAGGACTTATACTTGGGACTTCTTTCCTGTGCGAGGGACCAATTCGAAATCCCCTAGATTCTCCACCCAAATACATATTAAATTTGAAGTAAAATTCATGTAATCAAAGGAAAAAAATCCCATACAATTATAATATTTTATACCTTTTGGATTCCGACCCACCAAGCTTTCGATTCACAATTTTTGCCAAATGGAAATCCCACCCCCACTTAATCTAGAAAGAAAATTTTAAAATATTTTTATTTATGTTAAAAAATTATTTGTTGAATTTATATAAAAATATTTCACAATATCTTGGGATACATTACAATGTCCATACAATTGGAATATATAAGGTAATATATCAAAGAGATATAACCATTGCTTCAAAAAATCTCATATTATAGTATATTGGTACAATTGACATTGATAATATTATCAATAGCCAATACTAAGATTGCATGACTATAAAGGCCCTAAGTAAACCATTTAGTTTCTTGCATTTGAGAAATGATGTTTCCCATGCTCATGAGAAGAGGATATCCAATGTGTTATCATGTGCCAATGTATCAATATGTCACTTTCATCATGTGACTGTTGGGAAAATCGGCCCGCAGCGGAAGTAAACCTAACATGCAACGGAAGATGAATCAAACGAGCAACACAATGCAACCAATCACACAAGCATTCAACCACGCAGAGATAATCTGGTTTTGTGTGGAAAACCCCTCAATGGGTAAAAAACCACGGCACAAAGCGATCTACTATGAATCAGAAGATTACATGGATGAACAGCCCACAAGCAAGGAAACCCAAGAGAAAACCCAAACTCTCTCTCTCTCTCTCTCTCTCTCTCTCTCTCTCTCTCTCTCTCTCTCTTTCTCTCTCAAAACACTCTCCCCTCTCCCTAATACACTTATGATGTGTTTGGCACATGGTATTAGAAGGGATGGAATGGTATTAGGTGGGATTAACATCATTTATTGCACAATGATTACATGTCTGGTAATCCCAGGGAATTTTCATATCCAATCCCATGTTTGGGACCAAATACTTACCATGGGAAAACCATTGGATTAAGCAAAACCCCGTTTGGTGGACCATGGAATTGCAATCAACGAACCAAATTCACAACAGGTGTCCGTCACTTGAACATGTATATAGCCATAGTGTTATGTATAAATGACTTATATGGATGGATGGCATGGATAAAACACATGCATCAATGTGGAGCCCACGTGTGTGGGATTTTGAAATCCCACGAAAATCCCACATGGGATCAAGTGCAATTCCATCCCACCTAATCCCAAGCCTCCCATCCTCCCCAAACATTATATGGAATTTGCATGAAACCAAATGCAATTCCATCCCACCTAATCTCATCTAATATCATGCCCCAAACACCCCCTTAGGAAACCTTGAACACCTTAGGATACACCTTAATCCCGGTTACACCCACTTAAATAGGCAACTAACCCAAATTAGAAACATCTTACACAAAACCGTGTAAGGTTGCACAAGATTGCGCACCGCCGATTGGTTGGGTGATCAATCGATCGACCCAAGCGATTGATCCACTAGCTTGGTCGATTGATCACTCGACCACAAAACCGTCCAGAGAGCTTGTTGTGAGAAAATTTGCAATACTGATCAATTGACCTACCCTGGTCGATTTATCGGTGGCCTTGTCTTAACATAGATGTGAGTCACCTATTCCAACAATCTCTATCGTGACGAAAATCTTCATGTTGAACCTTGCCATACTTTCTTGCCTTCTTCATCCTCTCAACTTCAACATAGATCTACTACTTTTCATGCCTCCATCAACTATATCCTCGCACTTTCACGCCCTTTTTCGCTCTTCTCATGTGGCCCTTGGGCACTTGTTACATATGAGCAACCATGGATTTCGCTATCGATCCAGTAGCTCCACCTTGAATGGTGCTCCCGATCACCTTATAAAGATGACTACACCTTCGTGCCTTCATCCACACAAGTGCCCAATTCATCACTTTACAATACCGATCGCGACAGATAAACATGCACCCTTTTGCCTCGAGTACACCAAGAGAGATCACATTCTTCTTCATCTTGGGGACATGTTTTACACCTTCCAGGACTCGTTTGATCCCATCAAACATCCTAATACGCACCGTACCAATATCCACTACCTTGCGAGCGTAGTCATCGCCCACAAACACCGATCCACCATCATATGCCCTGTATGTCATGAATGAACTCCGGTTAAGACAAACGTGACATAAAACACCTGAATCTAAGATCCACTCTCTACCGTGAGATCCCTTGCCGAATACAATCAGAACTTCACAAAAATCACCACTGTTCTCTACGGTATTGGCTCCCTCTCCAGAAGAATTTTCAGACTTTTCTTGCTTCGATTTGAGATTCTGACAATTCACCTTCATGTGGCCTTCCTGACTATAATTCTAGCACCGTACCTTAGCATTCCCTTTGCCCTTGGCTTTAGACCCTATTAGAACTATAAAATGCTATAAGGACATTTTCTGTATATGGTTGCTTTGGGGTTCTAAGTAATGGAAACATTCATAGACAATCACAAGTATTCACAAAAGTACACACAAGAAGAGATATCGCAAGACGAATTTTATTCTAGAGATTCTGAGATCTTGTACATTACAGGTCGTGATCTAACACAAGCCCTTAATTACATCGAATGATCAATGACCCTTGATTAAAAGGCAAGAGATTACGTCTGCAGGGACTATGGTCTTTGAGTTCGCTGTCGTAAAGACCTGTGTTTGTTTTGTTATGGACTGAACTATCTTTATACGAGTCGGATGTCTATGTCCCATGTTTTAGCCAGAGATATGGGCTGAGAGACCCTCAGGATTTTTAACCGAGGGTTGCGACTTTGGGCCTGCGCCCGTTGCTAGAACGGGTAACTGCGGAAAGACCGATCTGCAGTTATTTATGCCTAAACGGCTCAACCGGCGAATGCCATTTTGGATGGGTAGGACATCGACTAGCTTTGATTTGGCTGTTCATAGCAGTTGTTTTGTAATACGTTAGAACTCTTCGATTTGGTTTATTGTGGTGACCACGATCCCTTTTATTTAGTCTGAACCTTAGTCTGGGTCATGTTTTGATAGTACATGTAATGATGATACATTTGTATAGTTTTGGGTGCTAGCGGTCTCATTTCAAAAGCTCGTTGCGTTCATCGTGCTTGATCGGATCGGACTTCGAAAGCTCATATTTTACTCATTAAGTGTCCCGGAAGGACCGTTTGACTATTCTTTTGCGTCCGGAATGCTCGAAATGCCCAAGATAGGCCTAAATATGGCCTAAAAACACTTAAAATGAAGTTTGACGCAACCAACACTGATTTCTGAAATTGGCTGATTTTTAGGATGCGTCGGACTGAATTTATGGGTGCATCAGACTTCAATGCACCCTTAAATTATCCATCTGGTTTTGCTGAATTTATAGGTGCGTCGGAGTCTAATGCACCCTTAAATTATTTATCTGGTTTTGCTGAATTTATGGGTGCATCGGAGTACAATGCACTCTTAAATTATTCATCTGGTTTTGTTGAATTTATGGGTGCGTCGAAGTCCAATGCACCCTTAAATTATTTATCTGGTTTTGCTAAATTTATGGGCATGTCGAACTTTGAAGCACCCTTAAATTATCCGTTTGGTTTTGCTGAATTTATGGGTGCGTTGGAGTCCAATGCACCCTAAAATCATTTTTCTGATTTGCTGAATTTATGGGTGCATCGGACTTCGATGCACCCTTAAATCACTTGTCTGGTTTGTTGATTTTATGGGTGCACTCCCATACTTATAATTATTAGAATCGGACCTGCGATGGTCTGGTCGGAGTGATCTCTCGGTGGAAGATGCCGGTGATCGGAAAGGGATTTCGGTGATCGGAAAAGTTTTTCGATGGTCGGAAAAGGGGCTCCAACGAGGGTTTTTCAATGAGAATTTCAAATACCCAGAGGATAATAGCTCTCTCTCTCTCTCTCTCTCTCTCTCTCTCTCTCTCTCTCTCTCTCTCTCTCTTAGAATGTATAAATGAACAGTCGGACGGGGTATTTATACCCGAAAATATCGGAGATCGACCAATGAGAGTCTGTCACATACAATGCATCCTCTAATGTCTCCAACACACCCTTAAATTATTGATTTTATGGGTGCGTTGGGCTCTAACGCACCCCAAAATGCAGTTAGGCAAAATATTGATTTTTTGGGTGCGTTAGACTCCAATGCACCCTTAAACTATTTATCTGTTTTTTTATGAATTTATGGGTGCATCGGACTCCAATGCACCCTTAAAATATTTTTTGATTTTCATTGAATTTACGAGTGCGTCGGAGTCCAATTCACCCTTAAATTATCTATATAGTTTCTGCTGATTTTTCGGGTGTGTTGGACTCTAATGCGCCCTTAAATTATTTATCTATTTTTTATGAATTTATGGGTGCGTCGGAGTCCAATGCACCCTTAAATTATCTATTTGGTTTCTACTGATCTTTCGGTTGTGTTGGACTCCAATGCACCCTTAAATTATTTTCTGATTTTCATTGAATTTAAGGGTGAGTCAGACCTGATTTTATGAGTGCGTTGACGGACTTTTTTGTCTGTTCTAATTGGGTTTTTCAAAATGATGGGTTTGCGAGGCCCATTTGGTGATGAATGGTCATGCACTAGTCGTAATAATTCATGATGATGATCATACTTAATTTTGGGTGGTTTTAATCATGATGATTTACGAGGCTCGCCAGGGATTTTCACAAAAAATGGCTAAGGGACTCCGATGTTGTAAATCTCAATCTTTTGTGTGTGATGAGGGGTGTTTTGTGGGATTCTCTCGGGGTGCATGAACATTTTGTTCGTTTTGAGGACCCAAACATTTTGGGACCCTAACAGACCCTGATTTAGAATATCCTTCATCATGCTCATAATTTCTTTCCCTCATAACTAGTGCCTCTGAAGAAAAATGAGAACCCACGTCACCACTTTTCTTTCTCATCACCCTTGACTGGAGGGCTGAGATAACATTCTCAACGTTAATGGTCTCCCTCCCTACGCACAAAGAGTCCATGAATGACTTATATGAATCTGAAAAAGAATTCAACATGATGCATGCTTGATATTCGTCTTTCATCGGTTCATCCATCTCTGCCAACTTACAAACTAGTTGATTAAACGTGCTAATGTGGTCCTTCACATCTGCCCCCTTCGCCATCCTCAAGTTAAACAATTGAAGTATCAGATACAAGTGATTCTCTAGAGATTTTTTTACATAGACTTTCTCTAACTTTGCTATTGTATCAGCAGTTGTCTTCTCCTTCATGATGTGATAGAGGACATCATCAGTCAGACATAACCGGATTGAGGTTCTGGCCTTCTTGTTGAGCTTCTTCCACTCATACTCTTTCATAGCATCAGGTTGCTTTCCAAGAGCTTCTTCAAGCCCTTACTGAACCAGGAGTGATTCGATCTTCACCTTTCATAGTTCATAGTTATTTTTACCAGAGAACTTCTTTATGTCGAACCTCGTGCTCGATGCCATGCTCTTATCTCATATTCGAATTCTACTCCACCCCAACGATAACTTGGATACCACTTGTTAGGAAAATCGGCCCGTAGCGGAAACAAACCTAACACGCAGCAGAAGATGAATCAAACAAACAACACAATGCAACCAATAACACAAACATTCAACCACGCAGAGACAATCCAATTTTACGTGAAAAACCACGACACGAAGCGATCTACTATGAATCAAAAGATTACAGAGATGAACAGCCCACAAGCAAGAAAACCCAAGAGAAAACCCAAACTCTCTCTCTCTCTCTCTCTCTCTCTCTTAAAATACTTTTCCCTCTACCTAATACACTTAGGAAACCTTGGACACCTTAGGATACACCCTAATCCCAGTTACACCCACTTAAATAGGCAACAAACCCGAATTAGAAATATCTTACGCAAAACCATGTAAGATTGCGCACCGTCGATTGATTAAGCGATCAATCGAGCGCCCCGAGTGATGGATCGACCAACCTGGTCGATTGATCGCCCGGCCGCAAAACCGTCCAAAGAGCTTTATTGTGAGAAAATTCGCAATACAGATCAATCGACCTATCCTGGTCCATTGATCGGTGGCCCTATCTCAACACAGATATGAGTTAACATATTCCAGCAGCGACACCATTCAACTCCACATGTGCCACATCTGCAAATGCGCCACTTTTTTTAACACACACTTTCACACCAACTCACACCACATGGGCACTGATCCCTCATTTTAGTGTTAGACCTCTTGTGAGATCCCTCGTCTTAGTGTTAAACCTCTTATGAGTCTACCATTGAGCCATGAATGGAGACCCTGCCAATGCGGCACTTGCTTTGCCATTTTCTATCTTCAAGCCCCCCTATCCCTAGTCGATGCTTGACTCGACTCGCCATTGAGCCTAAATGTCCTGCTTGGTAATTAGCAGATCAAACGAGTTCAAGCTTTCGATCGGAGTTTGAGTATTTGGATTCGAGTCAAGTTCAATTTCAATGTTTTGAGCCTAGTCTGAGTTCTAATTAGCAACCGACCATCTGATTATATATATATATATATATATATATATATATATATATATATATATATATATATATATATATATATATATATATATATACACACCATTAATCTGGCCATGGTAGTGTCCGATTGGGCTGTCATGGTCGAACGGGATGCCTAAATACATTGTATTGTATGAACGAGAGATAGAGAGTGCACTGACTAGACGAGCAACGAGTTTGTGATGGTTAACGGACGGACGATTGGGTGAGCAGGGCAAAAAGGTTAGCCAGGCAGGGAAGGGCGATGATGGACGCAGGTCACCGAACGAGCACTGACAGGGAGAAAGAGAGGGGGGGAAAGGGGTTGGGTTTAGGGGGCACGGTCTAGCAAGAAAAGAGAAATGGGGGGAAATGAAATGAAGTAGGGTTTTTTTTTTTTAAATAGGTATTTATATCACTTATAATAAACCGAGTCGCTTTGAGCTATATTCCGAGTCGAGTAGTCCCCGACTCAGTGCTAGAGTCAAAATACTTTCGAGTTTAAAAATTTCGCTTGAATCGGCCCAAACCCACCATTGAAGCAAGTCGAGTCGAGCAAGTTAATCGAGCTTACTCGACTCATGTACAGGGCTATACATAGGGTGTCAATGGGCAGAGCTCGAGCTTGAAAAATCAGAAATTTACACACGCCCGGCCCAAAACAGTTCAAAATCTGAGCCATGACCAACCCTAGGTCCAGCCCATTGACAGCCCTAAATATGTACCATATTACAAGTGCGCCATATTCTAATGCGCAACAACTATCAAATAAATTTCTCATAAAAAAATTATTTTTCCCATCAGTAAATTTGTAAACAGTTCTCAATTTCCATAGAAATCTTTATTTATTTAAATACAAATATCACAAATTTCTGTTCCACCCGTTTCTTTCCTTTTCCATTTGCCCCTAAACAAAATTTCCTTCAATTTCCTTTCCTTGATTACAAATGAAATACCAAACCAGGATGATCCCAACCTACCCTTCTTCCATGCATGCATATATCCAAATCCTATATATATCTAACCGTCTATTAAGATTATCCCATCACGAAAATGAGATGATCCAAAAATCAGGTTGATCCAACTATTAGGTGGGGTACACCATATGAAATCATGAAACAACTCCTATAAACCCTACATTCACATGGAGCATCACATTTTCATGGTTGTATCGTCCTGAATTTTTGTGCATCCTATTTTTATTGTAAGACAATCTTTATGCACTGACCAAATATCATACAAACACCATAGTGGCCCCCACGTGCCAACTAGTTGCGTGTGAGCATTTCTCATATATATATATATATATATATATATATATATATATATATATATATATATATATGATAATCTACATGGGCATGTGGGCCCCCCATTTAGAAGGACAGAAGGTGATCACGTACTCCTTTGAATAGCAGTTTACTATAGGTGGGGGACTATCGTAGGCATAACTGTAATAGGTGGGACATGCATTCTTGAATATCTTTGAATACACGTTTGGCTTGCACTTGTCTGGCGTCCCATACGCATTCCTGCAGCAGAACACGTCCATATTGAATGCCAAACACGCACTCTTGCACGCCGTGACCGCCCCTTTGCCGTCCAATACCTGAAGCTCCGTCGGACACACGCTGTTGATGTTCTTATCGCAACCGCTGATCGAACAGTTGGGTGTGTCCGGCTTCGTTGTGACGGCAACCGGAATGTTGTATCCGTCGACCAAACTGACGTCGTAGAAGTTCGGCTTGCTCTTATCGGGCTGCACTGACACCTGCACCAGAGTGGCTGGAGGGAGGCCGATGGACCCATTGCATGCTAGCCGTCCATCACAGTCGCCGGTCTGGCAGGCCGGCTTGGAGGGTGAAGCAAAGTTGCACCCTGTTCTGGCCCAGATTCGACCAGACCATGTAGGTGGTGTATGGATCCGATGGGTCTTGCCTGATTCAAGGAAGAAACCACCACCTTCGATCACCGGCTCGCCCACATTCGAGGCCGTTGCGGGCCATATTGGGAACGGACACTTGTTAGACACGTAGAAGACGACTGATTCTCCAACCACACGGCCTGCACCAAACACCATTTTCACATTAACGTAAATCTCTACCGTGCAAACTCCAAAAAACATACATTGCATGGAAACCAAACTCATGACATCTGCTAACTCTACAAACTTGTACAGCCCATCCAACATGCCCCACATGTGTCAACATGCCACACGTGGTGGAGCTCTGAGCTGTCCGTACTCCAGCCCATCAATGAAGTGGGCCACATTATGCAAATCAAAACGACCACCAAAATAAACTAGGCCGGTTCTCCTTCACCGTCCATTTGTTGTTGCATCTGACGGTTGGATTCTTGGCCCAGCGTATCTACATGGTGAGGCCTGCCTGATGGACGGCTCGGATCTCAAACACGCGCCAGATCGGGCTATACAAGAGTGAAAAATTCTAAATAGAGATGGTTATTAAGGGTGCAGATTAAAGTGTAGTAAACTACCATTGGTAGATAATAAGATGAAATGGCTTATGAAGAGAAGGAGAAAAGATGATGGAAAAGGGTTGAAATTCTTCATTTTTGGGATGGAAATGTAGAAAAATTAGGAGAGTGTTGATGGGTTTTTGTAGTATGAGAAGTCTTGTAGTGTACTTCAAGTAACATTGCCAATCTTTTCAGACACTTTGGAAAGCTCTGGTGGGGTTGTTGGTGTTGGACCTTAATCTATCGGGTGTGGATTAGATGTTGCCTAGGTGGCAGCTTAGTGATGTAACCCTTACCGTAGGGACCCCCTTGATCTTATGTTGTATATCCATTCCGTCCATCCGTTTTTACAGACCATTTTAGGACACAGTTACAAAAATTAAGCTTATTCAAATCTCAGGTAGACCACACCACAAGAAACAGTGATGATTGAACTCTCGCTATTAAAAACTTCGCAATGCACATTGTAAGCAGATCCGTAATGTTTATTTGCCATCCAACCCGTTGATCAATCAGAACTGGACGAAAGGAAAATACAGACATTAGCTTGATCCAAAACTTTTATGGCCTACAAAAATCTTTTAATGGACATTCACCACTTTTGCCAGTGGTGTGGTCCACCAGAATTTCGGATCTGGTTAATTTTAGGGATAACGTCCTTAAATGAGCTGAAAACACGATGGGCCGCGTGGATATGAAATACATTCATCAAGGTGGGGCCGACATGGTAAGGGTAACAACCACTAAGCTGTTACCTGGGTAACAGCTATTCCTCTCCCCTATCCATCATGGTTTTTGTAGTAGCAAGAAAAACCAAATTGGTAGTAGCGTGGTTTTTGTCCTCATACGTGCAAGTGAGGCGCATGTGTGTGATATCAGAGCCGTTCATCAGGTGATCCCCCACTGTGTAGACCTCATGTTTCTAAAATCAGGACAATCTGACACGTGTGCTGCTGCAGACCGTGCTGAATTTCTCTTAAACGTCCGTGTTTTTAGTTCGTGTGATTATTTTTCCAGCCTGATTCTTGAAATGTGGTGTCTACAGTTTGAGGTGCGCCTGATGAGTGGTTCAGATATCACACACGTATGCACTTAAAATTTCTCTTCGGGAATAAGCAAATAGGAGTCAAGTTTGTAAATATTGGTCCATTTTTTCGACCGTCTGTCAGTGGTCTGATTTTAATGAGGTTTGCCAAACACACGTGTGCACAAGAGAGACTGTCTACGCGCCATCCTAAGTGCCAATGTGGCACACACGTGTGGGATCCCATTCCTTCATTGGGACGGTCAGAAATATCTATGCTGATCAGATGATTCCAATAATTCAATTGGGACCATCAAATGGACGGTTGAAAAGCTGTAGCAAATCCAACGGGTAGATATCCAGTGGTCATTTCCCTAGTAGTGGCGCACTGACACCCACAATCAGCCAATCTGGATTTGAGTGGCTGTATCCCGTGCATATGGTCAATGCATGCATGAGTATGATGCACCATTGCCGCACGAGCTCCGATCCGGACGCGGATTAGCTACTGACAGCTTCAGTACCGAGATTCTACTGAAGTGACGTCACCAAGTTCTGTGGGAGGCATCATGATGTATGTGTTGTATCCACACCGTCCATCCATTTGGAGAGATCATTTTTTAGCATGACACAAAGAATGAGGCAGATCCAAGGCTCAAATAGACCCCGCCACAGAAAAAAGTGGGGATTGAACGCTTACCATTAAAAAACTCTTGGGGGCCACAGAAGTTTTTGATCAAGAAGATATCTTTGTTAACTTATGAACAGGTTGGATCTCAAAAAGACATCATGGTGGGCCCTATGAAGGTTTCAACGGTGGGCACCATTGTCCCACTGTTCTGTGGTGGGGTCCACTTGAGCTTTGGATCTCCATCATTCTTTTTTCATGCCCTAAAATGATCTCTCCAAATGGATGGACGGTGTGGATACAGCACATTCATCATGGTGGGGCCCGCAGAATGACGTCACTTCAGTTCAGTAGCGATCTCGCTACTGACGATGTCATTAGCTAATCCGCGTCCGGTCCAATTTGGTGGTCCGCGGACTACCAAAGTAATTTCATAATCGGAGTTTTATTTGATACTCTGGCTAAGTATGACGCTTGATACGCAGGCACTAAGAGATGGTAAACGTGGCATTTTTTAACTCAAATTCAACTGACTAGATTGTGTAATTCTCTGTCACTAAGTTACAATCCAAGATTTAGGTGGGTAAAAACTTCCTAACCTCTGATACGGAGACACTTGTTAATTGAAATAAGACCATTGGATATTACATTTCTAACCGTCCAATAAATGCTAACCAATCTTAATAGAAAATAATCAAATAGCCATAATTTTGGTCCACTGAATAAACAAACTGTTATACATAATTTGAACGGTTTATTTTTATTAATTTTATTCCATGTATCCAATTTTTAAGTAATATCTAAGTGCCTGAATATCATTCATCATTCTCTGCCAGAGTATAAAAATTCTCTTTCATAATCCACTAGTTGGGCCTTGTGTATGGATGATCCGAAACGTTAGAGAGGTGGGTCCCACTAGTCACAGCTAAAATCATAGAAACATCCAGCTAAAACAATTCAATCTAAGCATAATTTTTAGAATTACTTTTAAGGGAAGAAAGAGAACCGTCCAGGGCCTACTGTGACGGAGCCTACCACGAACGGTTCTGATGCCGATTAAAATGGCCGAATTGGCAGATTGCTATTTCACTTCAGTGGTCCACGCAAGTGCGCATGCACATACACACGAGCGTGCATATAGTACGCACGCACACACGCTCTCACGCCAGTGCACATGCCGGCGCATGTATATAGTACGCACTACGCAAGCCAAATTCAACTTGCCTGTCACCCTAAGCTTTGTGGGGTCCACCGTAACGTTTGTCTTATATGAACTCTGTCCATCCGTTTCTCCGCCTCATTTTATGGGATGAGCCCAAACATAAGACAGATCCAAAAACTCAAGTGGGCCATACCACAGGAAACGGTGGGATGGAAACGCCCCACCGTTGGGACCTTCCTGAGTAAGGCCCTATACATACATGTAAGGCTGTCCAAATGGAATTTCTTCAGTAACCAAACGCCCTAGCGTTGTTGGCTAGGCCCAGGCCTGGACCATTGCTGGCTGTAGATCAGAACCGAATTAAAAATATAAAAAAATGTTAGCGTCTTGTTGCCGTGTGGTATCTTGTTACAAGTAATGTGGTCAAGAGTACAGAGAGAAGCCTTCCAGATGAAGCATTCTCATTTGAAAACATACCTTCGCTGACCGACTCTCTTGAACATTAAAAAATTACCAGACGCGGCAGCGTGGTGAGCGCTTCATCCCACGTGAGGTAGCAACGGGCGTGCTGATGTAGATGCCCCGTCGATCAGATGCGCCAACCTGATTTTAGGCTGTGGCCATAAATTCAGGCCGGTCCAAAATTCGGGCGAACCAAGGGGAACGGTTGAGATGAAAAGTCCCACAATTGAAGTTGTCCAAATTGTGCAATAGTCCTATATGCCATCATCCGATCCACTCGTCTGACATGCCACACGAGGATGAATGAATTCCCCAAAGAGAAGGACATTTCAAGGCCCAGGTGGGCCACACCACGTGAATTTAGAGTTTTTAAGCATGACTTTATAACTTGCCCTATTGTGTGGCCCACTGAAGCCTTGGATTGGAATAATTTTAGGATCGACAGTGAAAATGTGGTCTGATTCACATCTCTCCCCCATATGGTGCTGGGTTAATTGCAGGCATGGGCTGGCAGAGTGCAACTAATCGGCTGCTCAACAAAACCATCACAATCAAAGGTCCCGTTTAGTTTGGAGCATCTTATGTCCCACTGTGTTAGGAGCAGCCTACTTTTTTAACCATCCTGTCTGGCTATTTCAATGGGTGACGGCCGATGGTCAAGGTTGTCGGATCAGTTTGGGTTTCAGGCTCCGCCCAATCACAACATGGCCAGAAAATGAATGCCATGTTTATGGCGGTAGGACCATAGTTCCAAAACTCGCTGACTCTACTCGAGATTCAGCTGAGCCAACTCAACTGGGCCACATTTCGAGCCAAGCTAATTGGACACTCGCTCTGTTAAATGACTGGGGAAGACTCACCAAGTCAACAAGCAAACTTGGTAGGCTCAACAAGCAGAAACCCGCTCCACAGTGAGTGAACAACTGAATTGACCAGCAAAACTCGATCAACTCAATTCAAACTCGAATTGAGTCACTCACCTGAGTCCAGCTGTGGTTTTTCAAAAATGATATGGAAATGAAGGAATTTGAAGTCACGAGCTATGTTGTGGGAAGCAACCACCTCAACCATCGATCCATGTCCAACGACAAGCCATCAAGCCATCCGTAAATTCCATATTTACGATCTTAAATATCATTTAATAATTAAATAATTTAATTATTAAATAATCAAGCCAAGCCAAGCCAATTTAATTTGAACCATGGTAGGACCAGCCATTTAATGAGCGGTTGAAATTTTGACAGAGAATGCGTCTGAACGGAAAGAATGCCACCCTGGTGGAAACCTTTAAAGAAGAGGGTGAGCGAATATGCTCCCAAAGAAAAAAAAAAGGGTTCTCTTTCACATTTTGAAATGGTTTTTTAGATCGTGGGAATATATGCTACAGATTCCCACCATCATCTTAGGCATATTGGCCAATATAAAACCATCTTATTTTATATTTTTAAGTATACTGAAAGAAAAAAAGGACAAGCACTCACATTCGATCCCCCCCTTTTGGAAGGTGTCACAAAGGCCACAATATAATACAAAAAGCATGGCATCTTCTATTAAATTTCTGGACAGCATTTCTAAGCACAACAGAGAAAACGGCAAGAAAGTGATAGAGATGGGTTTTTGTTCTCTCTTTGATCCATCGATATTCATTGCCTTCTTGTATTAGACTTAAATTAGAGTTGTTGTGTTGCAGTTGTACACATACAAACGAGCCCAGTAAAGCAGCCTCCTTTCCCATCCTCCACAGAGCTCCAAAAAAGGGAGTAAAAAAAGGGAAGAAAAATAATGAATGAATTTGAAAGGGCAAGCTCCTGATCAGGGCCCCACCTGAGAATTTACACTGCGGTTGCTGCTGCGGCTACAACTGCAAAATTCATATCTGGGAGTGTGTGTGTGTGTGTGTGTTCATACTCCAGGTGTGTCATCATCTCATGTTGCAGCATTGCGGCTTCCCCATCTGAAGCTTGTCCCACATGCAGATCATCTGCCTAGGAGACTGGTAGTGGGCCGTGTAGTAGTCTTCTATGCAGCCAAACTGGCAGAATTTCAGGTTGTGTAGATACTCAACAGGAGTTGTGTTGTTGAACTGCTCCACCCACATGCCCATGCTCACATCTTCCATCTTGAATAGCTGTTTCGGAGTTTAATTGTCAGCACCAAGGCATTTTTTTTAGCTGGGCAAAAAGGGCTAAGACAAAAGCAGCAGCAGAAGTTTGTACATCTTTGATCTTACCCTCAAGGTGTGTTTCTCAAACTCTGTTACAACAAATTGTGCAATGTCTGCTGATACGATGTAGCCTGGGCCATTGGCGTAAGGTGGATAATCTTCTTCTGGCCATTCCTGAAACACAAACAATAATCATAGTGTTGAGATCCATTCCAAGTGAAGGAAAGAGAAGTGGTAACGAATAATTACATGGAAACAGAGTTCGATGAGGAGAAATGACAAGCTTTCCACCAAAAACCAGAAATATTACAATGATGAAAGTATATAAAACATCAGAAAAGCAATATGGCCCCAATGCTTGCAGTTTTTGCTGCATTTGAAATAGACATTCTACTAAAGCTGTAAAAGTCAGCAGGTAATTGAGATTCTAGTCCTAGTAAATAAGATTAATGTGGCTATCCTGATGATGCGACAGGCCATGGTGTTTGGAACAGTGTCCTAACTTTTCTAAGAAATGAAAGGCACAAGCACCAATAGTCTCTCTAATACTAAAGTTTTCAATTTAGTTCCATTTTGGCCAACAAGATACAAAATATTTAATTCCCATTCTGCTCTACATATTGCATTAAATCATCTACTTTTCAATCTTTTGCTTCCTACGAACCTATAGTAAGTGAGGAAACACTATATTTTGAGCATGTTGGTCATTTTGGCCAACAAGATACAAAATATTTAATTCCCATTCTGCTCTACATATTGCATTAAATCGTCTACTTTTCAATCTTTTGCTTCTTACGAACCTATAGTAAGTGAGGAAACACTATTTTTTGAGCATGTTGGTGGCTTGGTGTCCCATAATACCTCTTTTACCTGTGTGGGTAAACTAAAATAGCATCCAACTCCAAAAACTCTTCTAAGATGTAAAAGACAAGTAAAATTCCAGAATTCCTCTATGTTTCTTTCAAACAGCTCAATATGTAACCATGGCAGTCCCTAGATATAAAATAACACAATCAAGCACAAGTAAGACATCTCCTGAGACAACCAGTTCAAGGTATACAGTTCAGAGCATTTTATCATCAATTGCAATTTAGTACCACACAATTACTCAAACAACAGATAAAAAAGCAGTTTAAGGGGAAAGTTAATTTATACCTCATATGTCACAGCCCATTTACCATAACGCAAGGGCTTGTGGTAGTAATTAATGTTTCCAACATATAGGCTTCTACCACTGGGGACTTTCTTGGCTTCCTTGATCACTGAATCTATTCTGATAAATGTGTCATCATCACATTTCATGATATAATTTGCAGAGACTGTACGGACCTGTGTCAATAAACAAATACATTAAGTCCACTAATCCTTATAAACTTTTCCATTATCGAGGCATACAAATTTGTAATTTTTTTTTTCTCTTAAAGATTACAAGATTTCATAATTAGAAGTATTTCCAACTTTTTATACTTGAATTTCACTCACCCCATACTCACAGATGGCAACCGTCTTCAAAACAACCAGATCATAGCTATCCATGAAAGGCACTATTACAATGTCGCCGAAGAACTCTGCTTCTTTCTTTAGCTCAACATTCACTTCCTTCCTTCCATGCTATCCTCAAAAATGATACCCAGAATTAGATTCTAAATTCAAGTTTAAACAGTGCAAAGATACACATGGATGGTTTCAGAGGATTCATGAGTTGCCCTTACCAGTGCCACAAAGAATCGGGCCACCACATTAGAAGATATGATTTGTTGAGACTGCATCCAAGACTTCCGTACAGCCATCCGCTCAGCAAAATGGTTGCCCGCTGAAAGTATGCCAATGAAGAGCTCCACAGGGCCCTCAGGAAGGGGTGGGGCCTTCCATCTACTAGACATTTCAAGAATTTTTTGAGGGGCAAAACTCGGATGGGTAGTGGGCAAAGATGCAGCAAATATAGCTTGGACATTAAGGTCACCATTCAGTGATAGCCCAGTTGCATCCTCGAGAACAAACCCCTGCCAACATTACTGAAACCTTCAGAATCAAGTCGAACTCATACAGTCCCATTAACATTGATTCGACGGACTTCTAATTGTACTCACAGTGCGATAAGGAAAAGATGTGACATGCCTCCCATCAACATTGACATGATAACCTTCCAACCCAGCACTAAGGGTGAGAACGAACAACTTATCCTCCACAAGCGGGAATGGCCAATCAATTGAGACCTTCTTTGTTCGGCCTATGAGTCGGTTCAACCACCACGTCGTTTTAAATTCCTCTGAGCGATTATCATCATCACGGATCCACTTCTCGCACTTTGGTAGTCCATCAACTGCACATACCAGTCCCAGTTAAGTGCTTTGGGGCCTGTTTGTTTTGCATTTACATCGTGTAAATACAAGTAAATGAGAAATGATTATTTACAAGGTAATTCCTAACACGATAATGACAATCTACTTTTTGTGCACTAAAATCGATGAGTGTTTGAATTTCATGTGGGGCCCACTGTGATAAGTGTGGCTTATCCACTCCGTTCATCCATTTTGCAAAGCGATTTTAGGGCATGAACCCAAAATTGAAACAAATCCAAAGATGAGAAGGACCACGCCACACGAAACAGTTGGTTGAATGCCTACCATTAAAAACCTTTTAAAACCACAATTTATTATGGTGTGGGCCACTTTAGCTTCGGATCTATCTTATTTTTTGGCTCAAACCTTAAAATGTTCCGATAAAATGGATGGACGGCGTGGATATGTCACAAACATCATAGTGGAGCAAATGAATGGATGACAATCCTTTTCAAAGGCTTTTTACAAAGAGTAAATACACTTCCTTTCAAACATAGGTAAATCATAATAATTACCAACTTACTTCAAATTGCATGCATTTACCTCCGTTTACATCTAAACAAACAGGCCCTTAAGAGATAATGCAAGTAATAGAATAAAATTTCAGCCCAGCCTAATCTGGACATTCAAAATAAATTATACAGCTGTATTGGCCCAAAACAGGACAATACAGGGGCTATACGAACTCGTACCGGTGGTGAGCAATTTCAATACATGCAAACCGATTTGCAGACCACAATTTGGGTTGTTGCATATATCTTGAAAAGGTAATACTCTTCAATTGAGAATTGGGAAGTAAGATTCGTTCTTTCTTTTTTTATTAAAAAAAAAAAAAAAGCACGGAATTTTCCCAAGTAAAAGATCAATCAAAGCGAAGGTGGAGATTCACCACTGCATAAACAAATCCTAGGCATACAAAAAATTTTTTTTAAAAAATCACTATCTTGTGCAATAAGCATGTCAAATTGAGCTGAGAACAACTGTATTTCCAACACCACACCCGTTTGATATAATCAATGATGAGGATCTATTAACAGAACTGCAATAACATCAAAATCCACCCTCTGGGTTATCCCAAAGATCTTCTAGAACTTAAATCTCACTTAAAAATACATTTGATTAGGATACTCAGAGTCGAAACGATCACCAAGTCAGACAATCCGCATATCAAATTGAGTTGAATTTTGCTTAAAACAACTAGAACAGACTTGGATTTGATATAAACAGAAAGAAGTCAAAAAAATCACATACCTGTCTCTTCATCAGCCTTGGATTTCCAGCCCTCGCACCGGAGGGCGGAGCCCCACTGCATCCTATAACAAGTGTTCTGCTCAATCACAGGCTTCCCACTCCAGTCACCCTTCAACCTCGGATTGAAGTGCAAAATCCTTGGAGGATCCTCTCCGTCCACCGTCTTCAGCCCCTGTAATTCCATCATGAACTGCGAAACCAGCACCGACTGGGCCCCCTCTTTCAAAGGCGAGATCTTTGGGTCGTACTCCGGATGAGCAATATAGGGCTTTCCGACAAGCGTGATATGCGATCCCAGCGTCAGCCCACAAGGGAGGACAATAATCTTACCGCGCTCCTGAAATTCCGCCCCCGATAGGGAAATCGAGTGCGGGCAGGATTCCGAATGGTTCGCCTTCTTCTTCTTCTCAAATTCTACGCTTTTGGCGAAAGTGCCCGACCGGATTTCTTCCCACAGTTTCTGCCCGACTTCCCACGCGTCCTTGGCCGATTTCTGCAGCTCCGAGAACCTGCTGCTTCTTTCGGTCCCGGAAAAGACCAGGCCCGAAACGAAATCTATACTCCGCTGCTGAGATGGCTGGGAAGACGTCTGAGGGAGCCGAAACGGGTCTTTCCGAGGCCGAATCGGGGCTTCTTTCTCGTGCCGGTCTTCCTCGCTCTCGAGGCGGGAACGCCGCGGTAGAGCATCGTTGAGGAAGGCGTTGGAACCCCCGTCTGTCGACGAGAGGCCGACGTCGGGATCTCCATCACCGCTGCGGAAGACGAAAGGGATTTCGAAGGTCACCAGAACGAGATAGAGGAACCCGATCGCGATCAGGAAATGGAAAGATCGCTGCCGGCTCAGAGACAGAACCAAGTCGATCTTCCCCTTCCTCATCTTCTTCTTGCAAAGAAAACCCTAACCCTAATTCGATCCGAATTGGAGGAAAGGGCTTGGAATCTCCGAAACCCTAACCCTAGATCGGAGATATGGCTTTCCACACAGAGAGAGTCGCTTTCTTCTGTAACGGGAAATAGAGAAGGGTATATGAAGAAGCTTTTGAGAGAGTTCTTGTTAAGTCCGCCTGAGGGTATTTTAGTAAATTGGTCGAAAATAGCAACGAAGGCTGGCTAAGGAGAAGGAAACCTGGAATTGACGAAGGACAGGTGTTTGCTGTCACTTTCTCTACTTTTTTCCCGTTTGAAGTTTTGATACTCTGGGGGACTCTGAATATCTATACACATTAACATAGCTCTCTGTACACGTGGAATATTTAACTCAAATCAAACCGTCTAAATTGTATAAAAATATAGAAATCAAAATCAGAATTTATCTAATGACCGTACTATTCGATCAACGGTTACTTTTAATTATTAAATTTCATCACTTAAATTTTGATGGTTTGGACCATTCTTTCAGTGTATTTTTATGGGTTATGATTTAGTTACAGTGGTAGCTACTAGTTCAACGGCTTAGATTGAATTGAGTTGTGTAGAGTGATCAGTTTCTTTATTTCCATTACGTGTCTTTATGGATAGGCATTAATTGCCACCGTTGCATGTCAAACATTTAGCCTTCTCGGTGAGTTTTTTATGTGCACAAATCCCTGTGTCTTTCCTGAAATTTGAGCCGTTACTTAGGTGGACCCATAGCTCGAAACTCACATCGATCGGATGATCCAAACGAAAATGAAAGAAGAAAGTAAAATATTTGTGTACTTTTTTAAATCTTGAGTTGTGGACCGTCCATCACCATACACGTGTCCTGATTAAAGGCTTAAAGATATCCGTCGTGGGTCCCACCATAAATAAATTCAAAAACTTGCATTGATTGTGTGCAATTAATTTTTTCGTTGGATTTCGAAACGATAGATCCTTCGGCCTTGAAACGAAGTAGGGCCTGTAAAGAAACACCCAGAAAGTAATTACTGGATTCTGTGCAAGATTCCATGAAGAAGAGTGATAAGGACCGTTGATCTGATAGGACACGGTCTAATAAAAACTCTCGGATTGAAAGACCCTACCCTATTACATCCAACTAATTGACTATGAATAGGTGACAGAGGAGGAAAGATGTAAGGTCTGGATCTTTCAATTGGGTGGTTTTTCCGCTCGTCACTTGTCCACGGTGGGGCATATTAGATTCAACGGTCTGGATCTGTGCAATGGGACAAGGAGACTTTCCAAAGAGAACTGATCTAGTTGTTGCATTTGGACACACCTCGCAATCGGAGAATGGCCGTTATGCCCTGCTCACGCTTCATGGGGCACCATGCAAAGTCACACGGATTGGACCGTTGGATCAGTATCCTACGAAATGTATGGTCAAGATCATTTAAAATCGTTGATACTGTGCGCATCGAGAGTCGGTACGTACCTATTTCCCGATCCAACAATCGTAAGTGGATAACGTGCGTACCGACACTATGGGGGGGGCCGGCTTCGGTGGATCCCCGGATCCTGGGTGGTACCCCTGACTGCGGGGCCCACCGTGATGTATGTGACTGCATCCATGCCGTCCATCCGTATTGAAAGCTTATTCTAGGGCATGATCCAAAAAAATAAGCAGATCCAAATGTCATCTGGACCATAGTACATGAAACAGTGGTAACTAATCATTAAAGACTTATTGTGGAACACAAAACCTTTGGATCAGGATGATATTTCTATGGTCTCTTTTCTGACCTTATTAACAGATTGGATGGCAAATAAACATTCCGGTGGAATCCATGATTTTTTAATTGTGAGGATTCAATAACGACTGTTTCCTTTAAGTGTAGTCCATCTAAGATTTGGGTCAGCTTAATTTTTGGATCATGCCATAAAATGAGATTTCAAAATGGTTGAACGGTGTGGATTTAAGACACATACATCACTGTGAGCCTCACAGTAAGGGTCCCACTCACCTCGGTAGATCCGGGATCCACCTGAGCCGCGCCCTTCAAATGGTTATTTGCCAACCTTGGTGGATTGATCACGATTGGACAGTTATAGTGAAAAGAGCCGCTATTCGGATCCGTGGGCTCATCTAATGGACGGCCCATATTACGCCAGCGGACAATTTCTCATTATTACCAATTGCCCCTCCCTTTCTACAGTTCCTATCATCTAGTCCGCGTTTTGTGTCTGTAGATTGACCGTTGGAAGAAGTGAGACTCGTGGGATGGTGACCCACCGTTTGATAATTCAAACAGAAGAAGAGAAACGTGTGGTTCAACGGCTGGCATCCACGACCGAGTACAAGTCATTGATCGCTGATTGATGTAGATGCAAAAGCAAACGCACTTGTCGCATTCAATGTGTTTTTTCACGAATTTGCTTATAAAGAAACATTCCCTCGGGAATTTTTACAAGCCAAGTGATATTATCAATCCTCATAATTCACATTCCACCCGACTAAGTACTTTTTAGCGAATGACCAAGTTGCCCTTTCAGCTTTTAAACTGACACGTGTACGATTGTGGGGTTCGTTTAGAAGCATAGTTTTAAATTTTGAATCTCCAGCCCTAATTTTTTTTTTTTTTTATGGTTTATACAATCATTTGTATAGGCTTTATTTTTGTATCATTTTTTTTCATTATGATGTACATATAAGTGAAAATATCTAATAGTGTGAATGAATGTGATATTTTGAAGGCCTACTTATTTGAACTGAACAATGATTATAATTTGTTTTACTTATTTAGTATTGTTAGTTATATTTAACTATAATAATGATTTACTTTTATTATTTGTTTAAATTTTGTAAAATCGTATGGATTGAGATTTTCTAATGTAAAACTATTGTTACCTGGTTTTTAAATTCGGCCATGTGGTTTATGTGGGTGTGCCATAATCAAATGTGAGACTTAATTCAAACCGAACAACTAAGACCCTAAGCGTGAAGATAGGTGGATATGTCGGAATCAACCGTATACGATCAAGATTGAATGAGATTTGTCACCTATTTAGCTACTTGCATAGTGTTATTTAAGATAAGCAATGATCGAATGGTGAGGCTTATCCTCTAAAGATTGGTTACACATCTACCTTCTGTACGAAAGAACTTTTTAATTCAGATAAAATGAAAAAGAAAATACGTACAGTCGACAATGAAGAACAATTGCAGAATATCTTTCTAGATAAAGAACTCGATTAAATTAAGTACAGCATGTGAACATAGACTAAGATTACAACAAAAGTTAATAGCTACTGGATTACTGCTATTGATTATGCTAAGAAGCGTAAAGATGCAGCTTATGCTAGGGAATGTAAATGATAAATTATGCTAAGAAAATGTCACTAATGAATGTAAATGACTGGTAATATTAAAGATCACAAGGTGATTTGAAATAGAGATTTGGTTTGGTTTGTTTGGTATGATATTTTGCTTTGTTTAAGCCCCTGCTATTTATAGATTTTTCCTTGAAGGAAAGAACAATCTAGATGTTTCACGTTTAGTAATTATAACAACTTCCTTGGGCACCACACTCTTCTTTAACACATATCCTGATAACTGTTTGCGGGACCTACTCCACTTTTTCCATGTTTGGCAGTTATAACAACCGTCTAAGCACTAGTTGACCTTCGAAAAACTTCTTCTATTCTTGCCACCAATCACGTAACCGTTTGCCAAACTTCACTCGACTGTGTCTAACTCACATTCTGCTCGACCACACCTAGTATCACTCTGCTCGGCCGCTCCTTGTATCACCCAGCCAACACATGTGTCGTTTTTTAATTAAATCTTCTAAGATCGACTAGAAATAGGATACAACAACTATAACAATTACAAATGGATTTACGTCCCTCCTACTACATATGTATTTAACTCTTAATTTTGCATCGTAAGACTTGTTTAAATAAACTATGAGAAATACTAACGATGGGCCACTTACATTACTTAACTATGAGATTTGAAAAAAAAATAAAAATAATACTTCCCCGAGGGGGGATCTATGAGGGCCAATAATTTTAAAGAGTACCAAATGACTTCAGTTTTATAAATCCTGGATATCAATTCCTAATGACCCAAACTCTCATATATTTCCAAGGTGCCAAACAACCCAAAACATATAATGATGTTTACTGTGATGCATCCTAACTTATTTTAAAAAAGATTTATCTACAATCTTGCCATTGGATTTTACCTTATTTCAATGACATGACTTATTTATTCGACGGGGCCACCTTAGATGGGAGATGCCTAAAAATACTCTAAAATTGAATATTTGAACCAACTGATCATGCAAACTCAATGGCCGTTCATGTTGAAAGCAAAAGAATTAATTATTAAAGACTTGAAATATAATTTAATTAAGAACTTGTGGTTATAATCTTTCCATCATATAAGGTGAGACTTCACAAATAAATGCTCTTGATTATTTGATGATGATCCAAATTCAAAACTAAGGTCTAATGTATTATATTGTATTTAATGGGGATGAATTCTAGCAAATTTCAAGTCTCTTTCTAATATTTATATGTATTTAAATTTTCTAAAATGTTCAAATATTAATTTTGCTTTATCCATCTACAATACCATTTTAAGGCACACTTGGTTTTTTAAATTTATTTAAAAATTTCTTATAAATGAATAATGATTATTTACTTGAGTAAGATGCAGACAGCTACCTACCATGTTTATAAATATCTAGACTAGCCAACCGGGAAGGAAGATACTGCTCTGCAAATGGAGCTTACAAAAACTATAGGGTCCACCATGATGTATATATGTGTCTTATCCATGCCATTCGTCTGTTCCATCAGCTCGTTTTAAGGCATAAACCAAAAAATGAGGTAGTTTTAAAGCTCAGGTGGACCACCATAATAAACAATGGGATTTGAACGCTCACCTATGAAACCTTTACGGGGAAAGAGTTTCTGGATAAGCTGATATTTGTGTTTAGCCTATGTGATCTTACAAACAGGTTGGATGGCAAATAAACATCTCTATGGACCTTGTTTCCCATGGTGTGGTGGCCCACAGTCCTACAGTAGATGCCTGGTCTCTGATCATCAGGCTGGCGACATATGTTGATGAATGTAGACCGTTAATCACTATAAGCAGCTTAGATCTCGTACACATGTGTCATGCCGGTTGAGTAGTGACCATTGTATAATTTTACCCTTCCACGCGTAACATAGAGAGATGGCCCTAGCAATTTGACTGTTCCAATGGTTAGGATCCGCGAATAACTGAGAAGTTTGTGATATGGATCCACAACGGATAGAGTAAACCCTATGAAGGGTCCAGATCTCTTCCACTCGTGCCACGTCACGCACCCACGAGGGACACGAGCCGAGGTTCAAGACATGGTGTGTATGCACCAATAGAGGTGGTTGCAAAATCCTCGGCCTAGATGGTCAAACCAGTGGAGCTCATTTCAGTGATCAAGACCATTCATTTAAGGACCGACGCCCTGGATGATCGATGGACGGACGAAAGCATACATCAAACGATCCCATGCATCGTTTGGATATATTTAGTTTTCGAACATCCCACAAATGGAATTGCTAGGATCTTCGCTGTCCGAAAATGGGCCCACCAAAACGAACAGTCTGGATATTCTGACCAGTGGGCCTACCCCGTGATTAGTAAGATACATTTGGCTGGCCGAGCATTGCGGTGCTTCCTCATCTTAAATCTAAAATAGCATTGTTTGTCATGTGCTAATATTCCTGACAAAGGGACTTTATTGTGCCACGTGTCAGTTCCCTCGCAAGAGGACGCGGATTGCATCTGCCGTCCTGGCAGGGGCTCTATTGAGCCTACCGTGATGTATGTGATCTATCCACATCGTCCATCCATTTTAACGGATCAAATTAAGGAATGAAGGAGATAGATCCAAGGCTCAAGTGGGCCACAAGCGGTGGTGATAATGATGCTGCCACCGTTGAAACTTTCATAGGGCCCACTGTGATGTTTATTTGCCATCCAACCTATTTATAAGGTCACATGGACTAAGGGAAAACACAGATATCAGCTTGATAAAAAACCTCCGTGGCATTAAAAAGTTTTCAACGGTAGGTATTCAATCCCCACTATTTCCGGTGGTGTGGCCCACTTGAGCATTGCATCTTCCTCTTTTTTTTTTGGCTTACAACTTAAAATGATCGGTTAAAATGAATGGACGGCGTGGATAAAACGCATACATCACGGTGGACCCAAAGAGCCCTTGCCAGGACCGAGTCCTGCCATGGCAGGGGTAGGACGCAATCCGCGTCACTTGTGAGAATATTCCCATGGATGACCCAATCCGTAAGCATGAGGAATTAGAGGATTACTTTACAGCGGACGCGGTTTTTTTTTTTTTTAATAATTCTGACAAGTGGGCCATGTGGCAGTAACTTGGACCACTGGCATGATGTGTCCCAGCCTCCCATGACCATTAAAAAAATCACCTTGATAATGCAATCCCAACCTTACAGCTAAAAGCAAAATGACTCGAGTACTAAATCAGGGTGCGCGGCTTCAGGTGGATGGATCCCTGACCGTGGGGCCCACCTATATATATATGTGCCTTGAATCCATACCATCCATCCGTTTTGACGGTTCATTTTAGGGCATGGTCCAAAAAATGAATTAGAGTTAAATATCAGGTGGACCCCACCACAGGAAACAGTATAAATTAACCATTTAAAACTTCTTATGGGGCCACAAAAGTTTTTTATCAAGCTGATATTTGTGTGGTCCATTTATCCAGGTCTTCAACAGGTTGGATGGAAAATCAACATTCCAGTGGTCCCCAAGAATCTTTTAATGGTGAATATTCAATCACCACTGTTTCCTGTGATGTGGTCCACCTAAGATTTGGATCTACTTAATTTTTGGGGCTGTGACCTAAAATGAGCTTTTAAAACAGATGGACAGCGTGGATGTAAGTCATATACATCACAGTGAGCCCCACAGTCAGGGATCCACATACCACATAAACGCACCAGGTGGGGAAGGGCATTTTTGGAATAAAAAATGTGTGCACTAAAATTTATTTAGATATAAATGTAATTTATATGTTTGAAGAATGGCATTGTTAGAATTGCACTTGATGGGTAATATATTACCCACACCCTCACACAAAGCCTTAATCTCTCTCTCTCTCTCAAGCTCGGCCATCTTTTTCTTGGAGTCACTTAATTTCCACCCACCTCTGTACCTGTCTCTCTCTTTGAATATGTAAATGTTTGTTTTACTCATTGAACTCCATTGATTTTTCTTGCTTTCTTTTTTGGGGAAGAAGAGAGGAAAGAACATTGGTATTTTTTCAGCATCTATTTCTTCCTTTTTTTTGTAGTCACACCTCCTAACTTTAGCGGTAAGACCCTATTTGGTAGATGCTTAAAATTGAGTTTAGTTAATATTAGTTAATGATAATTATGAATTGGAGACCAATTTTTTTAACTTATAATTACTCTTAACATAAAAACATTATGTATTAGGGATTAATATATCTAATACATAGTTACTACTAACTAAAATAAGAAGAGCTCAATTTTAGATGTTTGCCAAATAGTGCCTACGGTATTTTAGTGGAATATTGTTCCTTTAAAAAAATCACCCTTAAGATGTATATAAGGACTTGTTTGGCAACTTTTGTCTAATATGATGAGAGCTACTCATAAGTAAGAAATAAAGTATTCCAACTTCTTATTCTCTTGTTTCATAATACACTCATTTGATAAAATTACTTTCTTCAAGAAATAAAAAAGTTCTTACTTAAAAGAAGTACATTTAGTAAAACATTTAAATAAGCGTTTCGAATCTTTTTTTAACTGTTGCCTTTGTTATTTTTAAAAACTACAATAAGTCCATTTATGATGAATATGGATTGTTTATTTTTCTAATCAATGATTGGAAGGTTAAAATCATCCAATCAAGAGGAATAGGCAACCAAAGGTGGGACCCACCATCAATGTGGGCTGTTCGTAGTGTGAGACCCACCCCTTTAACATCCACCATCTATTAGCCCATCTTTGATGTGGTTCATCCACAAGTGGGCCCAGCTTTGATGCAAGCCATCCATCATGTGAGGCTCACTTTTGATGTCCATCATCCATCATTTGGGGTACACCTTCAATGTGGACCATCCATCATATGGGGCCACCTTGGATATGAGTTGTCCATCATACAAGACATTGGACGTGGACCATTCATCTGGTGGGACTCACTTGATGTGGACCCTCTATCATGTGGAGCCATACTTTGATATAGTCCATCCATCATACAGAGCCACACTTTGATGTGAACTGCCCATTATGTGGGCCCACCTTAACTTGAACCATCAATCATGTGAGGAGCCACCTTCATGTGGGTCATTCATCGTGTGGGCCCATCATCAATGTCAACCGTCTGTCATGTGGGCCCACCAACAATGTTCACCATCTATCGTGTATGTCCCACCTTTGATGTCGACCATCTATCATGTGTGGCCCACCTACAATATGAATCATTCATCAGGGTCCACCTTCAATGTTAATTGGCCGTCATGTGGGTCCACCTTCATTGTCAACTGTCCATCATGTTGGCCTACCTTCAAGTCCACCATCCATCGTATGGGTCCCCCCTTTCATGTGGACCGTCTATCATGTGTGGCCCACCTTCAACATAGGTCATTTATCATGTGGGAGCACCTTTGATGCCAACCGTCCATCGTGTGGATCCCACCCTTGATGTGGATCATCTATCATGTGTGGCCCATCTTCATTATAAGACATTCATCATGAGTCGAGTTGGCTCAACTTGGAACAATTTGATTTGACTTGATTTGAATGCCGACTTTAAACCAAGCTGAGCCTTTTTTCCATGCTCGAAATGAGCTTCGGGCCTTAGCTCAAGTTAGGCTTAGCTTGATTCGGCTTGGCTCAATTATAGCTTGATTTGGCTAAAGTCAGCTCAACCTGATTGAAACTCAACTTGACTAGTTGAAAATCTATGTTGTTTAGTCCCACATCCAAAGAGAGTAAAGACATGAGAAGTGAACCTCTTTATAAAAGCAAGTGAGGGTGTTAATAGACTTTGGGCTGTTTTTAGACCTAAATTTTAAACAATTTTAAGTTGGACTTTTGGGTTGAGTTTATTTAAAATTTTGTTTTTTCTATGTTTGAACTTGGCTCAAGCTCAACTTGAAAGCTCGGTCGTGCCACTCGATCATATCATTCTAGCTCAAAGGCTGATTAAAGCTGAACACAAGCCAATTCAAGTTGAACACAAGCCAAGGTGGACATTGAACGAGCCTAGCTCAAACTAGGCAAAGCTCAACTCAACACAGCTTTATGTCCATCTTTGGATTTTTTTTTTTAATTTAAAAGTTTAAAGACAAACTTCTTCTAGATTTTTTATTTTTATTTTTTATTTTTATTTATAAAGTATCTATCCATTTTAAACACTCTCCGTACGAAAAGATTTAAGGGGTAAAACCGCTTTTGTCTGACCTACCAAATGTAAAATCAAACCGCTATCAAATACTTTATTTTTTGAGAATACTTTTTTTTTTTTTAATATAAACAAATAAAGTCTTATTTGTACGGATGCCTGACGCCATTTTTTTTTTTTTTTTTTTTTTTTTTTCAAAAAGCAAGCAAACAAGCTCTTATTTATGGAGATGCCTAGCGGCCCTGTTATAGAGATGCCTCCTACTCAGTCGGTTAGTCTTAAAAGAAAAAGAAAAAGAAAAAAAAAGGCGGATTTGTATAAAAAGGTGAGCTTATAAGGTATTGGTACCGCCACGGTTATTGTATGAGGCTGTTGTGGGGCCCACATTAAATGCATGTAATCCAACCTTTCTGGCATGTTCTTCCCTCCATGCTGACTGTAGAAACTTAAAAATAGCCCGATCCAAAACTCAGTGGGCTACATTGCAGGAAACAATGTAAAAACATGCCTAAGACCTCTTTTCACATGATGTGGCCCGCTTGGGTCTTTGAAGTTTTAATTGCCTAATTTTTTGTTGTGTCCCATTATCCCAGCAGATACGTATGATGAATGGATTAGATGGCTATAAAAACCATGGTGGGCCCAAAAACTACCCAGTGATGATATAACCTTTTGATCACAGCACTGCTTTATACTTGGCTGGCCCAAGCCCAACCCACTCAGGGCTAGGCTTGGGCCAAGTCATGAGAGTTGAGGCTGTTGTATTGGGCCTAGGCTTCAGCTCAGTGATTTAAATCGAGTTGGCTAGGGCTTCATACCTATACGAATCCATGGCCCATTGAATAGTGGGCCTTTACCTCAGTTTGGATCAGATACATGTATGACAGGTAGCACAAGAAAACTTGTACAACAATGGAGAACGTATGGATTACATACATGTATGGCATGTGGTCTTCTTTCAAACGCAATGGTCGACAACTTAGGGGTGGCAATGGGGCGGGTCAGCTTGTTGGTCAACTGGTTCAATCCGGGTTTTGAGGCGGGTTTGGGTCAAGCTAAGTGCTCAATGGGCGGGTTCAAACATTTCGCCCATTTACTTGAATAGGTTGCGACTAGTTTAAACCCAACCCAACCCAACCCAACCCAACCCAACCTAACCTGCCCATATGGCATATAAATGGACTAGGCCATATGACCTGTCCCGACCCAACCTGACCCAAAACATGAAACAAATTAATAGATGATGAGTATAGACATTCACACAGAGTACATATGTATGGGCTGGGTGGGGTAGGTCGAGGCTGCTTGTTTATGGCTACATGGGGTGGGTTGGGCTTCGGTTTACTTGGGTCGCGGGTTGGATTTGG
The DNA here is from genome assembly GCA_003013855.2 of Liriodendron chinense. Lineage (NCBI taxonomy): Eukaryota > Viridiplantae > Streptophyta > Magnoliopsida > Magnoliales > Magnoliaceae > Liriodendron > Liriodendron chinense. The sequence goes on from PVNU02004067.1 coordinate 92,450, forward strand.
GCAAGAATTTTTGGCTTGTTGAAGAAAGGTGTTGGGCTCAGTCTGACCTCGACCGATCCGGAACTGAACGCTTGCCACCCTTAACGGCAGCTCCTCGGCCATATGATATGGTCAGGCCAAGAGCTGCTAAAATAGAGGCTAGGCAATGGGCTGGGCCAAGGCTGGGAAAAAACATTTTAAATGGGCCCACCTCCGTATGCCCGACCTGACCAGTTTGAAATCTGCTCCACAACTAACCCCAGGCCCACATGTTACAAGGCCTGCTTAAAATGGGTTGGCCTCACTTCTGTGTATCCGGAGTACTGCTGAAACTTTTCCTCCACCAACTATTTTCAGGCCACTAAAGATGATGATCACCCATCAAGGACGGTGGGGCCCACCGGTCAATCCGAGAACCGTGGGGCCTACTTCTATTCAGAGCCTTACAACAGCATCAATTAATATCCAAGCTCACGTCTATTTTGGTAATCAAGCCTTTGTCTCTCAATATGTCACACATTTGTAGGATCCATGCGGTTCATTTGATGGGCCCTGCCTTCGTCTCTTAATATGTCACACATTTGTAGGATCCATGCGGTTCATTTGATGGGCCCTACGACCGAGAGGCTGTATACAGAAATTCACTCACAGGTTGGATGCTCCTAGTGAAGTAGAGCGGGTTGCTGATTATGTCATGGCATAGATAGACTAAAAGAAGACCGATGGGGATCACCCACACACTTCAAAATGAGTTTCTAACATATGATATATGATTTTGGGATAACTTGAGCTACTTTAGCCATTCAATCCCACCATTTCTCTAAATAATAAATTTACTATTTATACTAATATTTATAGTGAGTTTGAGTTTGAGTTTTAATTTGATACTTAAGGTTTAGTTTACTATTGTATTTCCGCATGAAGCAATCAATCAATTATTATCGATTTATGTAGAATTAATTTTTTTATATCTTTATTTCACCGTGGTCGACCTCCCAGCGTCACCTAGCCATCAATACAGGATTTCAGACGGAAGGTTAGAAAAAGCTCAATGAACGGTCGACAATCAAAAGAGAGAAAAATGCTGAAATTGTAGGCGAAGATCAGTATCCAATTGTGATTTTTACCTTATGGGCCTACCCGCACCAGGGTCCAACAGATGGACGGACAAAAACTGTCCTGGATCCTTCCGACCTTTCAACTATCCCTTTCCACACGAATCTACCACCGCGTTTCCCGCGGTAGGAAAACGCAAAGTGCCAGCGTTAACATTCCCACACGTGCACAAACTTTGACCCAAGCCGTTCACCTCGTCAGACTCATGTGTAGATTCCCGACCGTTCATATGGTGGGCCAGCCAAGCACATTGAGCCGGAACCCTTGGTCCACATCTCTACCATTCATTTCCCTAGCCCATCAGATGACTTGACCACCCTAATTTCGATCCATACAATCTATGAGGTGGGCCCACTTTATGAACCGCTTGGATCTCTGAATTTGGCACGTGTGGCTGTGGATCCACAAACAAGCGCACTTTAGCAGCGTCCGGCTTTGAGTTTGGTTCGCGCGCGTGCGTACGAAGGACCAAAATCCAGACCTAAATACGTCAGAAGAAAGCAGACAGAGGAACGGAGAGAAAGCACTGTCCTTCGCCACTACCTCCTATTAAGAAACACAGAACAAAAAGCAGTTTTTTCATCTTTGATACTCCGGCTTCGTGTCATGCTTGATACGCAGGCACTTCGAAATTATACACGTGGCATACACCAACTCAAATTAATCGAAAAAATTGTGGATCTCGCTGTCTCTACTTACTGGTCCCAAAATCGAATTGGTTGAACAATCCCAACCTCTGGTTCGTGGATGCTTGCTTGTTGAAGTAGGACCGCTGGATAGTTTTCATTTTTAACCGTCCAATAAATGTCCAGCAATCTAATAGCCAGATAATAAAATAAGTGTAGTTTTTTAAGATCAGGATGCATTTAAACTGAGATCCATCATTTAGACAGTTTAATTTGAATTATAAATATATGCCGCGTATGTAACTTGTAGGTAATCTCTAAGTGCCCGTGTATCATCTATCACACTCTGCCAGAGTATCAAATCTTTTCTTTGAAAAAGCGTTGTGTGGTGCGCTGTGCTTTTCTAAACCACACGTGACACGTGCGGTGTACATCCTGGCCGTAAATTAGGCGGGCCACATGCTTTATGCTCCGAAAAGTTAGGTCAATCATCTCACAAGCTGGCCCACTTATTCACAAATAATGGACGGTTTGAAAATACGAGAAGTCCACGTGTTCGAAGAGTGGACCCACTTACTAAGGGGCCAAGCAGATAAACGGTCGTCAAACAGGACGCACGTGCACGTCTGACTCCTCGCATACACCTGCCAATTCGCACGTGTACAGCGTGTATAAGTGGTGTGAAATTATCAAAACTCGTGCGGTAAAAATTCCTCCTCCCAATCACATGGACATAAACAGTGAGATAAAAAAAATTTGATACTCTGGGAGCGAGTGATTTTTCATACGCATGCACTCAAGACTTCTATAATTCGAATATTCACCGTTCAAGTTAAACCGTTAAAATAGTGGGACCCACTTTAGATGGATGATTTTCTAACCATTACACTTCCTTGATATCAGACGGTTCCGATTGGTTGACATCTAACGAATGATCCATAATAAAATAATTATTATGTTACAATTCGTATCATTTTATAATTTTTATATATATCTACAATAATTAAAACAATTTTGACGGTTTAGATTAATCTAATTATATTACACCGGTATAATTTCTGAGCGCATTTGTTTGGACCGTCAAATTCTGCCCGAGTATCAAATAATGCTATACACCGAAATCCTGTTGAAATCAACTATCATATACCAAAAAGAATTCCGTGTATTCACCTCTCTCTCTCTCTCTCTCTCTCTCTCTCTCTCCAGCTTTAAAAACCTCCCGATTTCCCTCTTTTGTCTTTCTTCGTCCTCGGCCCGATTCCTCTTTACTCGACTCGGTCTCCGACTCAGCATCCCTTCCCCACCGTCCGATCCTCTTGCCAATCTCTCTCTTTCAAAATTCCAACCGTCCGATTCCACCATGTCCGAAGAAGCCTCAACAGCGACCCACCCCGACGGATCTTCTTCGGAAGATCCGTCGCGTCGGAACCACACAGGTCGCAAGACCCGTCTCCCCCGCGCCTGCACTTCCCGCCCTCCCACTCATCTCTACCCGACCTCCCCCGTCCGTCGCCGTCCCGACCGCAGACCCGACCGCAGACCCGACCGCAAGTCCGATCGCAGACCCGCCACCGCTGCTGGCGACGACGACCAGCAGCCACAATGCAGCAAGATCATCACACCGCTCGTTCACTCCCCGCCACCGTCGCAGCTGCCGCGGTGGGGCCTACGGTCCATGTGGGAGTTGGCTTCCCTCCTCAACTTCCTACATGTCAGTGCCCTTGAACCGACGGTCCTCTGCTTGCCTTCTTGATCGCTCCGAGCTCACCGCTGTTTGCATTTGTGTAGGTATTCCGGCCTCTTTTGAATATCGGAGTTGAGTTCTCCGCGGAGGAGCTCGAGACCGCCTTGATCACGCCGAACAACACGTTGGGTGATATTCACATTCCGCTGTTAAAGGTTAGTCAAGTCCGGCTTCGGATGATAAATCTTGTCAGGCTGTGTTTGGATGCAGAAGTGAACTGAATTGTGAACAGTCGGGTTTATAATCAAGTAGATGTTGCAGAAAATAATGATTTTTCATAGTATTCATAGTAAGGAAGTGCCCTTTGAATTGAAGTTTTGTTTCTTTTCACCCCAACTTGAAAGTACTGTAATTGCAATTTGGAGCCCACTCACTCTATGTGAATGCTAAGGAAATTGCAATTTGGAACCCTCTCACTCTATGTGAATGCTAAGGAAATTGTGATTTGGTTAGTCCTCTTTACTAGAGTAATAATTAGAATTCAATTTGATAGTGCATCCAAACTTGCCATTGCTTTTCATCGGTCGTGTTTTTGTTTTTTGGTTTTTGATTAGTGGCTGAAACTATTAGGGTAGAAAGTTTATGGTTTTTCTCTTTTCATTTTCAGTCAGCAATTGATGAGATTTTTGGTAGCATTGTAGTGAACTTGCATTTTATCAGCACACTGGTTAATTTTTACTAATGTATAAGTAATTTCAAAGAGAGAGCACTACAACAATGGCAAGGAGTTTCCGTAATACAACGCAGGCTGTTGCGCCTCCTCTTTTGGAAGGATGAAAGTTGAGATCTTGAAGAAACTCTAGAGGCTATAGGAAATGGAATGCTTATCCCAGACACAAGATCCTTAATTTCATAAAAATAGAATCCCAACTTCCATAGCTCCAAGAATTTGTTAGATGCTTAATTCAACTAGTTCTAAGGGGATCCCTCCACCACTATTGACCCATAGAGAGAGTTGGAGATGATTTAGAGCCCTTTACAGAAAGCCTTTGATTTTGCTTCAAGGACATCATCAATCACTATTGGATTGGAGAACACTTGTATAATATTCCTTTGATCATTAGCTAGAACTCCCTGCTCCAATGGGACACTCTGTGGGAGGCAAAAACCCTTCAATGTCAGTACGTCACCTTTGGCTTCCAACCTTTTGCCGAATGAGTGATTCAAAAGAAAATTGGAGCAGTTCATCACCCGCTTATTCCTAGCCAATGTTTTAAATAGCTACGTAGCTACGCTATGTAATGTGTAGCTTACGCTACGTAGCGTAGCGTAGCCTAAACGCTACGTAGCTCATGAAAATAGCTTAAGTTGCGTGTAGCCTATGCTACATGATTAATTTGGATACGCTACATGCTTCATAGACTACACTACACGCTACATAGCTCACATTACAAGTCATTTTTCACTATAACATTAAAATTAATAACGTTTTTAATGATTTTTACATTTTTCTATTTCAATGAAAATTTGTTGGCCTTTTCAATTCTTGGAGTAAAATAATATAAGAAATAGTTTTAAATAAGTTTTGTTGCTCTTTCTTCACTTTTATATTTAATCATTATCCTTTGCTATTACTTTGGGTTGCATTTGGTTGCACCAAATATCATAAAATTTTGTTAAATTTTAGTATTAACCATATAATTTGGTGCAACCAAGTGCGACCTTGATTAAAAATCTAAGTAGTGTGTAGCTTACGCTACACGCTATGTAGCTTACGCCTCACGCTTCAGAGGCATGAAGGCACGCTACACGCTATTCGCTATTTAAAACAATGTTCCTAGCTCCCCCAAATGGCCCAAAGAACAGTCATAATGAGCAATCTCCATCTAGCTTTCCTAGATTTACTGACACCTTCTCCATGCCAAGCCCAGAGTAAGCCTCCACGAACTTCGGCATCACCCAATCTGTATGAAATAAGGAGAGAAAATGGCTCCAAACTCTTCCTGCAAAAGGGTAATGGATAAAGAGATGGTCTATTGATTCCTCATCATCCATATACATCAAGCAAATCTTAGGAAAGATTAAGGCTCTTCTTTAGTGGTTATCAATTGTTAGGATTTTCTTCCGACTCACAAGCCACATGAAGATTGCAATGCGAGGAGGGGCTCCATAGAACTAATGATGAAATGAGTGAGGAGGACTAGGGCGACGGAATCACTCCGAGATCAAGTTGAACAAGTATTTAACTGAGAACTTCCTGGAGCGATTTCTCATCCAAACCATCTAGTCTTCAAGAAGTTCAACTAGTGAAACGTTCCTTGTCCAACAACCCGATGAACTCTGCAATCTTGGCCTCCGACAGTTCTCTTTGGCAAGGAGCCCAAACTATAGATTCCCTATGGTGGAGAAACAGTTCACCACTAAAATAAAGCGGTCGAGAGCAAGACCAACAATCATAGGGAAAATGTCTTGGATAATGCAGGGGCATTTTCACACCGGGCTCGAGTGGGGCGGCCTGTGGACTCAGGAGCACACTTGTGGTGGAGTCGGTTGTGGACTCAGCCCCTGTGGACTCAGAGGGACCGTGGATTCGGACCCACTCATGGATTCGGGGCCCACGTAGGAGGATTCGACCGAGGGCCTATGGTGACCCGTGGATTCGGGGCCCTCTCGACCTGAGTTATGAGATAAAGGGATTGATTCGCCATACTCTAATAGTTCGAGCTTTTAGAGCAAGTGGTTAGTTGTCTTGCATCTAATTGGTATCAGAGCAGAAGGTCTCGTGTTCGAAACTTCTCACCGGGGGTGAATAATGCAGGGGCATTTTCACATCGGGCTTGAGTGGGGCGGCTTGTGGACTCAGGAGCACATTCAGGGTGGGGTTGGCTGTGGACTCAGGGGGACCGTGGATTCGGACCCACCCGTAGATTCGGGGTCCACGTAGGAGGATTTGATCGAGGGCCTATGGTGACCTGTGGATTTAGGGCCCTCTCGACTTGGGCTATGAGATAAAGGGATTGATTCGCCACACTCTAATAGTTCGAGCTTTTAGAGCAAGTAGTGCATCATTGGAGCGTGTGATCATTGCACCAAGAATCAACCCAAAAATGGATGCGATGCCCATTGCGAAGCGTGAAAGAAATCCCACTACGAACCACATGTTCTATACCTGCCATCGCTTTCCAAATAGCCGAAGTCTTGTAGAGAGAAGATGCTTTCACGAACCAACCACCCACACGAGTGCCGTATTTGGAAGCTATCAACTCTCTTCAAAGAGAAGCTGCTTCCGCTCCAAATCTCCAAACCCACCTCCCCCCTAGTTGGCTTGCAAACCTCGTCCCACTTGAGAAGGTGAAACTTTCTTCTAATAGTTTTCTATTTGGGATATTTGTGTCTTGAGATATCTTTGATAGGACATTAAACAAGAAAGAGATAAACAAAAGATTTAAAGGAATGGAGAGATTTAGTTCCATATATGGTATTTTGGGATTTGTTTTCTTAACTAATAGTAGTGGAGTTTGTATATATGTATGTCTTTATGGCTACCGTATGCCCTTGATAGATTGGAAGAAAAACAATCATTATATTTTATTCTCTTGTAGATGATGAAAACCCTAACCTTAGTGTGGAAGGTGATCTATCCCTTTTATTCTTCTTCTATACTTGTTTGTACAAAATTCTTCCATTCTATGTTACCTTTCCTAAAAGGACCTCCTTCTCAACCTTTAAAAATGTTGGCAACTGTCTCATAGATAACCAACACCTCAAAAAGGCAGGAAAAGGCCCACCAATTTTGGAAACCATCATACAGATTACAAGCAGATGATTGACTAATTCCTTTGCCTCTTTACATACTAAATAAATATTCAGTGGCCAGTGATGCCAACGTTGAAGATGATCCAAAGTAAGATTTATTTTTTTAATTATTTTAAATTTTTTTTTTTTCTTTTGCAATTAGTATCTAGCAAAAAGTGGCCACCATTGGGAATTGATTTACCTCAAATGAGACCACAAGGGGGAAGAAGATACTTATTTGTATTCGAAAGCACCAAAAAGGATTTAGCGGAGAACTTGGAGTTAGGAGCATGGTATTAAAAAACAGTTACGTAATGGCCATAACGATAATAGTGGGAACTGTTATGCGATAGGGGGTTGTGAGGTCCATTCTGAAAAAAAAAAAGCCTCGATACGGGCCTGCAACTGCCATAACGGCCATTATGGTTGTGTCATGGGCCAATACGGGATCGTTACGGTCTGATACGGGCCGATACATTTTCTTCCTTAAAAAAATTGACTGTTATGGGCTGTAACGGCGATTACGAGGGCTGTTACGCCATTACGGCCTGCACTGTAATGGCCATTAGGCTGGCCATTATGGCCACCATTATTGTTTTTGAACAGCTTGTTTAGGAGACTACTTCCTGATCCTTTTGTCCTCCTCTTCTCCAACTCTCTATTAATGAAAATGTCTTCAACTCTTATGTGAAGATTAATATATCCTACAATCTCCTCTTTGAGGTTTCTGTGAAGAATAATATAATTTTATAAAATGGTAACTCAAATTTCATTAAAAGAGAGTAAAACAGAACAATGGCAAAGAGCTAACGACTAAGGGGAGCTGATGAGAGATCTTTATCCCATTATAATTTACAAGGATGCCTACTCTCCAGCACTATTCTATTTGCCCTCGGCTACAGTCAGCAAAGACTTTGACATGCACAGCCCAGCTAACTACTCTTCCTTGCCCTTTGAAAACTTACATCCTGCAAATCAGCAAAGACTTTGACACGCACAGCCCAACTTTTTTTTTTTTTTTTTGGTTAGTCATGCAACACACCCACCCTGTTAGCTGCGCAACGCACCCACACGGTCAGTCACACGATGCACCCACCCACCGGTGGGGTTAGTGTGTCTCCTTAGCACTCGAACCTGAGACATGCTGTTGAAACACCTAGGTATCTTCCAGCTGGGCTAGCAGGCGAGACACATGCACAGCCCAACTAATGACTCTCTCCCCTCTCTCTCTCTCTCTCTCTCTCTCTCATTCATACTTAGATGATGATGAAGACAATGATACTCCTTGCCATGCATGGACAAAAGCATTGATCGCCCTTGGGGTCGCCTAGACCATCCCAAATAGACTGAAGGACCTCTGCAAAACTGCACCTGAGTAGTTGCAATGCATAAATGTTCAGTGTTTCCCCATTTTGAATGAAATGGATACATCCATTTGTAATTGGCTTGTTCCTACTCAAATGATTAACAATGAGCAATTTTGTTTGTTTGTTTTGGAAGGAACAATGAGCACTTTATCCTTCCCTTCAATCCAATTGAAAGTTATATCACCCAAGGCAGTCCCTGATAATGCCAAATGTGGGTTGCTGTGGTATAATTTTGCATGTTGGAACAAAGTGCTCCCTGCTCCTCACCCTTTGAAAAGTTACATCCTAGGAATCTGCTTTTTTGCAAAATGCTTTGTTGTTCTGCTCTGTGCATAGAGACCAAAGTCTTGCTGACAAGTTAAGATGCCATAATGACATTCTCTTTTTCCAGAACATCCCTCCTTGTCATGCCTGGACAAACCTGCATTGTCATTGGCATCACCCAGTCCATCCCAAACAGATTGAATGACCTTTGCCAAACCACAAGTAGTAGTTGCAATGCATACACAAATGTTCCATTGAAGTCACAACAGGTTTGGGAGAGGGGAGGTGTCAGTTTCAAAATGTTAGCTAGTACAACTAGGTGGTGGGAGCGAGAGGGTGAGTTTGAAGCACGATTGGAAGTGGGAGCAACACCTGGTTGGAAGGATTGTGCAACTCATCGTCGTCATCATCATCATCATCATCAAAGCCTTATCCTAGGTAATTGGGGTTGGCTACATGAATCCTGTTCCGCCAGTTCCACTCTATCAAGGGAAGGATTTTGCAACTAAGGTTCATTGTATTCATTGATTTAATCCCCATCCCTCGCACTTCTGGTTTGCAGACTTCCTGCCATTCTACAACGTGGAACTTACACCTTTGTTCCACACGGACCACACCTCTCCAAAGGACCTCTTATTGAATTTTTTCAGCCTTTGTATCACATTAGTAGGGCATTCAAATAGAGATATCCATATTAGCTATCCAAAGGTTATCATGGTTTATATCCTCCCAAATGGAAGATACCTTCCTTTTGACCTGGAGCTTCTATTCAATTCTCTCAACCATTGTGTGACAGATGTTTCAGCAGCCTTCCAATTCATATGGGAGACCAAGGTATGATGACAGAAGCTTTCCGGCTCTGCAACCAAACCTTTTTTCAAGGTTTTCCATGTCTTCATCCCCAGGAAGAATTCTCAAAATCTTGCTCCTGATTGGACAGATCTTCAAAGTACCAAGGTCTGATGACAGAAGCTTTCCGGCTCTGCAACCAAAACTTTTTTCAAGGTTTTCCATGTCTTCATACCCAAGAAGAATTCCCAAAATCTTGCTCCTGATTGGACAGCTCTTCAAAGTACCTTCAGGCTTTTCAAAACTCATCCACCTTGCGATAGTGTGCATTGCAAAATAGAATCATATCATGTGCAAACTTTTTTTTTTTGAGATATAACAACAAATTTATTAAGAGACTCACATCAAGGAGAGAAATGAATACAACACGAACTCAACAATCAACAAGAGAAAAAAGATTTCCAGCCATGGCTGCATTCTCATAGATGGCCTAACCCAAAACAAGACTCTTGATTTTCCTAATAACCTCATACATTCTCACGCTCTCATTCCAGTAGTAGTGCCCATTCCGAACTCTCCAAATAACCCAAAACACGACCATGATGATCACCCTCCACTTAGCTTTTCCAACTTTTCCCATCCCTCCCACATGCCAAGCCCACAAAAGGTCTTCCACCGTCTTCGGCATCACCCAATTGATGTGTAGCAAACCATACATATCATGTACAAACTGTAAATGAGATATTTGGAAATCTGTGTTTTCACCTTGGAAACCATTCATCAACCCTTGCTCTTTAGCTTTTTTGAACATTCTACTTAGTGTGGCCCAATGAGCAAAGGGAGTTAAATTATAGTTCAGGCAAATGTCAAGTACTTGTTGTGGTTCCAGCAAATTCATAGTTTTTCCATCTTATCAGCCAACTCAGATGCCTTCAGGATGAATACAAGACATGCATCCAACATTGTAGGCCAATGAAAAACCTGGACCATTCATTTGCCCAACTCACTTCCTTGCAGAGCATAAAAAAATGTGTCGAACTACCTTTCTGGTCAGGGAAGAGAATGTAGGAGAGGAAGATGCTCATCTCAATCCTCAAATGATATGCAATAACCTGCATGGGCCACCTCATTAATTAAAATTGAGATGTGCATCTTACAAATGGACCACCAAATTTGTCTTCCCCATTTGATACCAAAGAGGCAAAACCTTTTCTATATCACAGGTGGAGAGACTATGCAGTTTCATCATACGTATTTTCAATGCCTATCTTGATAGTTTGTACATTGAACATCCGACCTTTGAATGGTGTCAATGACTTTGTTCACTACAAGGTACCATCAATGACTTGTCAAACAGTGACGGAGCTCATTTGGTTCTGGCCCTTTCGGGCAACAAGGATGCCCATGAGTCCTGTAAAGTTCAGTAGAGAAAAGGCTACAAAAACAATAAAAGAGAAGGATAATTAGATATTGTCTGGTCCTTGAGGAGCTACAAAATCCCCCAATCCCTTACAGATCTTTTACATGTCCCCAAACCCTCTAGGATAAACTCAGTGTATCACTCTATTCTTTGCTTTTTCGGAAACCTTGCCTGATGACTCTACTTTTTTTTTTTTGAAGTTTGTTTGTTTGTCTCTTTTTCTCTTTTCTCCAGAAAGATGAAGCTTTATTAGGGCCCAAAGACCAAAGAAAAGAAAACAGAAACAAAACCAAAAAAAAAAAGAAGCAAAAGAAACAAATAAATGCTAACTATACACACAAACCCAAACGAAACAGTCCCAAGAACCACTCATCAAACTACCTAGCATGCTAAATTAAAAAAAAAAAAAAATCCGATTGAGAACCCCCCCAACCGAGATCTTCTGATTGTGGAAACATCAGTTATTTCTCTCTAACGAAATCGCCCAAAGAATAGCCAACAAGGCCAATCTCCAGTTTGACCGACCTAGGTAGCCCCCTCCACAAACATACCCTGCTCTAAAAAGGCCATCCATCGAAGCTGGCATCAGCCAGGAGACGCTCGAGGCCCTGAGAGTTCCGGACCAAACCAACCTTGAGAAGGGGCAGTGTATGAGGAGATGCTCCACTGACTCTTTGTCGTTCATACACAGGAGAGACGCGTTGGTAAGGATCTTCAATCTTCTCCACAGGTTGGCAATAGTGATAATTCTATTCCTCCCAGTGAACCATGCAAAGGCAGAAACTTTAGGAGCAGCCCCGTACGTCTAGACATACGTTGTATGATGAGCATCTGCCCATTGCGCTGATAGAGAAAGATGCAGGAACAAAGAATGAACCGAGAACTTTCCAGACCTTCCAGACCATCTGCCCCTTGTTTCTTTCATTCCAAATTGACCACAGGATAGTCAATAAGGACATTCACCATAAAATCCTCTTTCTTTTATCCCCATGGCTACAATGCCAAGCCCTTGTAAGGTCAGGGACAGATTTGGCATCAATCAGGCTATGCTGACGAGCTTAAAGAATTGCCGCTCTTATATCTGATGTAAACAAGCAATGCAAGAATATGTGGTCAAGAGATTCTTTGTTCCTAAGGCAATGCCTGTACGTGAGGAATATGACCATCTCTGTATTCCTGGGCTTATCTCCTCTGTTAGGCTTTGTTCTTTCTCACCACAAATGTTTTCATATGCAGTAAGTGCATATGCAATCGCATATATGCCATTTTGGGAACATATATCGCGTATGCCATAGTGGCATATGTGATTTTATGACAATTGAGCATTATGCCATGGCACATGCAATGGCTTATGCAATTATGCGATCGCATATGTGATTATGCCATCACTTGCGTGATTTAAAAATGTAAATTTTTTTGGGGGGCTGTGTGATGGCATGCACTATTCTGTGATTGCATATGTGTCGCTTATGCTATTTGACAACAATGCCTACCACTCAACCAAATATTACGACACCTTGGTGCTGTGATAGAACCAAATTCTTGTGGCAGGATTTTAACGTGACATTCTCCTAAAATTTCCATAGAGAAAAATCTTGCCATGGATGCTAGAAGCCTAGAATCCGCAGAAGAAGAAGCCCGACCAATTCCTTGGATCTGCCTTAAATCCCTTTGGAAGCATGGAACCCAAACTATTTGTCTGCTACATGGCCTTTGCCTGACTTCTATATTTTATCTACACTACCTGGTAGAGGGAAGCAAACTCGAGTAGTAAAGACACTCTGTCCACACCAATTGCCTCCACGAAAGCAGATTTTTGACTTCTCTCACCCTAAACAAAACACTTTGGCTGCAAAGACTCTCCATCCTAAGCATTGCCTTCCTGGCTTCCAAAAGTGAGTTTTGACTTTTCTCTTGCCATAAACAAAAACTTTGGCTGCAAAGACTCTCCGTCCTAAGCATTGCCTTCCAGGCTTCTGAAGCACCGCATTGAGAAGTAGCCAGTGTATACCAGCCCTCATCAAGAAGCTGATACTTGTTTAAAATGACTTGCCTCCACTAACTATTTATTCTTCTCCAAAACCACTACAACCACCTGATTCATTACCTTTAACATCTCTCTCTCTACTTCTCTTCTGTTCCACCAATTGGAACTTATGTCCACCTTCTGTTCTTTTCCATAAAAAAATTCCTCTGAAGCCTTTCCAATTTTTTGATAATGGCAAAGGGGGTTTGCCCAACCTTAGCAATGTGTTTTCAAGTAGTCTGATGGGGCAAAATTGCTGGAAGTTGGCAGCATTTCTAGACCTACATATAAGCAGGATATATTGGGAAACTACTAAACGCATCATGTATTCTATAAGGTTAAAGGAACTCATGTTAAGGGGAAAATCTTAACCTCATGGTAAAGTGAAACTCTGATCCCCTTTTTATAGTGTCACCCACCTTTGTCTTTCTAACATACCCAACTTACCTTGGAAGGGCTACGCCTTAACAGAAAGACTTTGCTACTTCGGATTTTTCCTCTGGTTCATTCTCTGTTTTATTGTGTTTCATTTTCAATCTTCTTTGGAAAAAAAGGTTTAAATGTTTACTTGCTACACAATCACCCGCTGCTGTAAATTGCTACTGCCGTATGTTTGCTGGATCTTACTTGTTGTCAGCAGGATGGCTTCCACTCTCAAGGATTCTGACTTGCAGCATGGATATTTAGCATTACACCTTCCTGATGATCTGAAGATATCAACTGTTTTTGCATTTAATTGCTGATAGTTTCTGTTGTCTTTCAGTGAACTTGATTGAAATTTGTGTCTCACTTTCAGTAATAGTGTTGCTTTAATTTATATGATTGTAGCATGGGACATGCAATGTAATTTGGTCTATAGCATGACTAGGATTTCTTTTCATGCACATCAATCCTGTTTTGAATTTTGATTTTTTTTTTTTGCAGGCAATACCTCCTATTGCCCGCATGGCACTGGGACGTGCTACTTGGGTAACAGTATTGTGCAGAAAGTTGAAGGCCTGGTGGCATTGGGTATGTGATTCTAGCAGTTGTTGACTCTTTTATTCTAATGCATCACAACATGATAGGGCCTTTAATAAGTGGAGCTAACATGAGTTGGTGTTATATTGCAGGTTGCGGATGGGGAGATTCCGCTTGTTGCATCTCATGGGTGAGTAGCTTTGCACGCATGCAGTCCATGAACATTTTGAAGAAATTTCTGAACTGACGTGTTTGTAATGTTAACTTTTTAAGAGAGGAGGTTGAAGCATATAAGACTCTTGATCCTGGGACTCGGGTACTAATCTTGAAAGCACTATGTGATATCCGTGTTGAGGTATCATCATTTTCCGGAGTTCCTGCCCTTGTGTTATCTTTATGCCAGTCAGTATCTTTGTTCCTCGTTTTAGATGAATCTGACTTGGTTTGTGTTTAAATGTTCAGATTCTATTTGTCCCAAATATCATATATTTACAATGTTTCATTCAGCCATATTTTCTAGTTTTATGATGCAAGCTAATCTGGGAAATCTTCTTTTAGTGGTTCAGTGCTAATGTTGAACATTCTTATGCACTGTCACTACCACCTATGTTGTAGTTTTGTGCTGCAGTTATTATTTAGTGATCTGCACAGGGCATGAACATTTATCACAATCTTTATCATTTTAAACTTTACCTTGTGCTCAGACTTGATCTAGTGATATAATTTTAGTTGTAATGGTTGTTCAAGGCAATCATTGTCCATTGGCTTTTGAGTTTTGATTACAAATTTTTTTTTTTCTTGAAGAATCCCTTGATGGCAATATTTATTTTCCAAGTTAAAACAATTCAATAGTCATCTTGATTTGAAGCAAGAATTTGGTCAGAACTTCATTAAGAAATCTGTAAAACTTGGGACATGAATGTTAGCATGAACCTGTTGTTGTTCATTGTTATAGGGATCTGGTCTTAATTAAAATTTTATGATAATCTTGTCTGTGGTTTTATGCATTTCACTCTATTTAATTTGGACAAGTACACGTGTATTTTTATTGGACACCAGTACTGGGTTGTCTGACATGGTGGCTTCTGAACACCAGATTTGCTTAAACATCCGTACAGAACTTAAAATAATAGAATGTTTTATTTTGATAGCATATTTAATAATTTATATGTAGTTATAAACATAGGACATCATCATCATCATCTAAGCTTTTTCCCAAATAATTGGGGTCGGCTACGTGTATACCATTTTTCTATTCCACTCTGTCGAGGGCCATAACTAACTTCAGTCAGACCATAGGTCGTTATAGGCCATAACTTCAGTTATAAACATAGGACTGATTTTATATTTGTTAAAACGGATCGCAAAATAAAAGATAATAATAACTGCACATTAAAAAATGGCTTTTATTTTGAGCGGTGTCCAGGAGTGTCGAGTACATGGACATGGATGTGTGCTGACATGGCTCCATTTGAAACAAGTGTTGAGCCTTTGTTACATGGGTTTCTCTTAAGCATTACTTGCTGTGTAATTCATGAAAAATTCACTCTAGGTTCTTTTTGCAGCAAGAAGACATTCGAAGCTATATTGATGAGTCTATAAAACATGGGATACAACTCTCTGCATTTCGTAAAGAACGAATCGGGGGCGATTCGCATGGAACTTCATATTGGTAACCCAGATGAACTTAACAAATTATCTGTTCTGATGAGTTCCACGTAGTTATTTCTGTGAAATTCACCTTGCTTTGTTAGTCTGAGGAATCCATCCGCTATTTTTTTGCTGTTGCAATGTTTTTTGTGCTTTCTACATTTATTATGGCATGTCTGCTCTATACAACTTCTATTTGTCTTCTATGTAGGTATGAAGATGATCCGATCATTGGTCATCGATTGTACCGTGAAATTAGAAAAGTGGAGGTGAAGAAGATGAAGGCAAAGGGCATTTTATCCCTTCCCCTTGTATCTTGCCAATGGGAAACAGTTGCGACCAATTTAGATGAATTCCAAGAAGTTTCAGTAAGTTGTTCTGTTGGCACTTGCTGTTTATAGTTTATCAGGATTCAGGATGTCTGTATTTTTAAAATATTTTGTTAAATGGTGTGTTCTTGATGGTGATAATCTGCTGGAATTTTCCCCTGTAAAGGGAATTTAAATGGAAGTGTAAACATATGAGAAATAATATGGTCATTGGCCATGGATGTGGAGCGTCCTTGTCCATGAGATTGTACCAGTGCAATAAACTTGACAGAATCCAAATCTTGGGGATTTCAAATCCTGGATTTAAGAATCCAAATCCAAGCTGCCAAACAACCTCTGAGGTACATGGAATTTGGAATGCTTTATGAAGTAAACTATTAAACACAATCATTCTTCCACAATTGGTAGACTTGAAATCTTTTGCCAAACATTCTGGAAATTGAAAGATAGATTCCAGATGCCTTTATTTTTTGTTCAGCTTCTCATGCATCTTTACTTCCTATTCCATTTCTTCTTCATTCTTGCCTTATGTTTTGTTTGATCTTTGTCCATTTGTTCCTAGGAGAAGCTTCTCTCAAGTAAAAACAGGACAGAGGCTGCTCTTGGAAAGAGATTAAAATTCGATATTCTTCCAGAGATTGAAAAAATTCATAAGGTTCTGTTGGTCTTTAACATGATTGTTTGTGATGGCTACTATTTTCTCTTTTCTGTACACATGTATTTGAGTATTGTTTTTGTCTGTTGCAACCTACATGTGAAGGCGGGTTTCCTGTGAGAGCAAATGCTGATTTTTCTGTTAACTACTTATACAGAGGAAAGAGAGGTTGCTGAAAAAACAACACAGAGAAGCTCTCCTTCTTGATAGCTATTTGACTGTAGATGGGGTTGCATCAGGACGCTCCCTTCGTGACAGAAAACCTGTCACCTACACTTTCGGTAAGGGCAATTTAGAGTACTCTGCATGATAACAATCGCCTGTTGTCAGAAGTCAAACCTATCAAGTGCTTCTGCTATATTGTTATTTCTTCACAGAATTATTGTTTCAAAAGATTGCCTCAGTGAATACTTATGGATAATCATCTAAGCCATATCCCAACTAATCGGGGTCAGCTAGACGAATCCTATACCACCATTCCCCTCTATTGAGGACCATAACTCAGTAATTATGGATACTTTCTAAAAAGAGAAAAAAAAATAATCCAAAGTCTGCAGTTTCTTGCTTAATTGTACAGACCTTCTACTAAGGTGCCACTCCCACTTTCAATCACGATTCAGATTCACACTCCCATCCCTGCTTTCTACTTATTTATAGTTGCTAACATTTTAAAATAGATGCTTCCAGCTCCTGTGCCCAAATTTGCTCTGGCTTCTTTTCACGCTTCATGCAACCATGGTTTCTTGCTTTATACCATATATAACTGTGCCCTATATATTGTAGCACTGATCTTTTTGTTCCAATCAATATGGTAAAAGAATCTTTTAGCAGTATTTGACAAAAAAAACTTAGTGCATGGCATATAAATAATACATTCATGACTTTGTGCAATAAGGAAAGGGCTTCATATATGAAACCTCAGTGCAGTTTCTTGGGAACATACTACGTGTTGCATGCACTTTTTTCTTTTAGAAATAATGTTGATTATGATGGGGAAACAAAGATACAGTTAAGGAAAGGAGTTCCCAATACAAATAGAAGATCCAAGGACACTACCTTGAGCCAACAAATGAGCCACAGGCATTTTCCTCTCTTTTCTCATTGATAATCAAAATGTTTAAACTAGAAGGGATGCTAGGGATCTTATCAAAATAAAGTCTCCTTCTAAGGCTCACAAAAGATCCTTGTCAAGAAAGAACATTCTTACCTTCCCCTCGTGGGGCCGTCAATGGATAGCCAGATCCATGGTTACACCTAATGTAATCAAGTTCAAGCTGAACATCAGGTTATGACCTGAGTATCTGACTCAATTTGATCGGATCTGGAGCCCAGACATCGAGCCTTTGTTACTGATCGGGTTGGATCTGGGCCACGGACTCAGATCCGATTAGAAATCGTGCTGGGTCGGATATCTATAGATTCCCAAATATACGATATTTTAGTTTTATGGACCTAGTTTGGACCTGATTCTAGACCCAGTTATGGATCCAAACCCCATTTTGAATCCAAACTCGTGCTCAAAACTACCCAACAAGACATTCTGTGACACCCGTATGTGATAGGATTTTGATCCAGTACCTCACATATGGTACCTCTATCTGAACCTGACAGGACACAGGTCCTGTTTCCTTACTCAGGTCCAGACACAGATACACTTGTATCCAACCTAAATCTGAGCCATTGACAGCTGTACCCTCGCATACACATTGCTGTGGCTATATAGACAAAACCTCAGTGCATTTCTCTTGCTTTCGTTTTCTTTCTGGCCATGGTATTATTTCTATGCTACATTGTTTCAAGGTATGCCTGGATGGGGGCAGCTTTGATCAAATTTGGTCATCATCATAGGATTATGTTTGGTTAATTGAAACGTATAAATATGTTTCATGTGCTTAGGAAACTTGCCTTGGTTTCATTTCTCCTTTCGTTTTACGTTCTCAATGGTCATCTTACCTAGAAGCTCGATCTGTCACCCTTGATTACTGATGGTTGTATCAAATAATTTTGCAGATGATTATGACCGTTCAATCAATGAGGCTATAAAAGAAACCAAGTATGAAATTCATTACCTTGGGCCATTTTATCATCTTTAGTTCACTCTTGTAATTTGTTGTTGGAAAGAAGTGCCATTTTTTTTTTCTATGCTGCCAATGTGCTTCTATGGCTGCAATTTTACTGTTTGATTTTATATTTTTAGAAGAAGGCAAGCGTCTCCCGAACCTTTTACTAGAAGAGAAGTTGTTGCAAAGCCTGAGGTGTATACCAATGGTAGACGGAATGGTCTATCACAAGACCGTCGGCAAGTTTCCAATGATACGCCAGTCCCCAAAGTCAACTGATTATGACGAAACTGATGGGGAGCATAAATACGAGCATCTGGATCGCGCGTATGTTTTTATCTTTTCAACATTCCTTTCTAATTCTTTTGGTTCTGAGTTTATCATCTATATGCTCACTGAATTCGTAAAACTATCTTGTAGCAATCGTCGTAGGCAAAGGCCTCAAAGATACTCAGCAAAAGAATTTGTGGAAGCTGTTTCAGATAATGAGGCAGACTATGACAGCAATGATGACATAGTTGGAGAAGCAGTATATGACGATGAGTATCTGAGAAGCCGTAAACAAAGGAGGACGGTGTCCAGCAGCTCCGAGGGAGATGAGGAATACTGTTGGGATGAGGAAAATGCCGAAGACGAGGAAGAAGATGAAGAAGATTCTTTGAGCATTAGTGAAGATAATGAGGAGCCCCACCAACCTAAGAAATTTCCAAGTCGCAGTCGGAGGGGAACAAAGTTGAGATCCGTTGACGAACTCCAGTCGGGCCTCAGACGGAGCAAGAGGGCCAGCCAAACCCGTATTAATTACCGCCAATATGATATGTCAGACTCAGAAGCCGACTCAACAAAACTTGACAAGTCCAATGCATCAGATGGGCATTCGGATGCAAGCAATGATGTGGAAGACTCTTCTGAAAGTCAAGATTCTGGGGATGATGAGGACGACCAGGAAATGAAAGATTCTGGACTGGTTGAGGAACGTGTCGAGACAGTAGATGGAGAGCAAAGCCCTTCCCTTGACAAAGCACATAGCCCCAATCTAGAAGGCAAGGCTGTTCCAAAACGGCGATTTCTGGATCTGAATGAGCTTGCCCCAGGTACCGGTTTTGACGATGGGCCTAGCACAGTAATGAAGGATGAAGACGCAGACTAAGTTATAGGCATTGCCCAAGAAGAGAATCTCGCCATGTTTTCTTCCCGTAGGCACATATTGTCTCGGGAACTGTATCTGTTTTCCCAAAGTGAAGGCTATGATCTTCTCT
This sequence comes from Liriodendron chinense, assembly GCA_003013855.2. NCBI lineage: Eukaryota > Viridiplantae > Streptophyta > Magnoliopsida > Magnoliales > Magnoliaceae > Liriodendron > Liriodendron chinense. The sequence goes on from PVNU02004067.1 coordinate 112,429, forward strand.
ATGGGAGGTGTACGATAATTCCAATTTTGGTAAGCTCTTGAAGGGGTTATTGAGTTCCTTCCAGTCATGTGAGGTGGGCCCCACAAACAACCAAGCTGATGTAATTTATTCAGATGGTTTCAGCATGGAGCAAATGGTGTTTATGAATGTAAAAATAGGGTAGTCTCCACCTTGGTGTTTTACCATGGTCAACAATCTGTTACTGGATGGCAAGTCATAGGGAGTTATCTACCGGTATGTTCTTGCTTAACCAATGTACAATACCCATACAAGCTGATATGCTATGTGGCATTTCAAATGTGTGAATTAGTTTTATCTGTTTGTGCTTCACATTGGTCTGCTTCTAAGATGCTTTGGGGCAGTAGAATGACGAGACCCAATTGCTTGTTATCATTGAAGTGTATCCGGGCCCCCTACAGAGGTGAACTATGTTTCTTTAATTCGATATCAACAGCGTTGTTAGATTCATTTAACTTTGTAGTTTGAAATTTCTGTCATCCAGTTAAAACTGTGATAACAACATATCATACGGAAAGAGGTGCATATGTTGAAATTGCTTGTGCGGTGCTTCTGTTGTATTTCCATGTCACAATTAGTTTGATGAGAAAACATTTTGTGGTCTGCGTAATTGATGTGATTCTTGGCAAGAAATGGCTGTAGATTACCTAACATTTGACTTTTTTGGCTATTGATCGGCTAGATTGTGGCGTTTGCAACCTTCTTTAGCGTAACTTGTCAATGAGTTGCTTCTCTACTTGTCACAAATGTGTACGAGACCTGAACCAATCATCAGGTAGTCTATACTTGGGATTGGTCATATAACCCAAAAATCACACTGATCTGAAATTGTTTGAAGGATTTGGGGAAAGAAAATGGATAGTTGAAGTAGTTTGTTGAACGAATACCTTTGATGGTAACTTTTTATCATAAAGCAATCCTCCAATCCAAGGGTTTACGAGTCAGTGTGAATTTTGGATATGGGCCATTGTAGGTAGGACCTACCTGCTGATCAGTTCAGATCTCATACCTGCTTTCCATGTGTATGCAAAGCAGGCCATCCATAGCAAGGAGGGGGATGTCAAAGTTGAGGCTAGTGACCGAAGTGTTGTAACAAGGTAGTCATGAGGCTGGATCATCTCCTTTTCAAGGAGAGCTAATGCTTGTTAGGTATTCTGGTTTTGACATGACTTAATGTCCCAAAAGAAGCGAGTTACGTGTGAGGTTAGCCTGGAGATGGAAGTCCTCTTTCAGTTTTTGATGATAAAGCAAGACCAAGTTCATGAGCTTATGTGTGTGGAAAGCAGGTCACCTGTAGCTTAACAGAAAGTGTCATTTATTCTTGCTATTGATCATGCATTCATTTTGAGAGAACTTTGGTAAAGATTCTGCGCTTTCCCACACATTGTACTATTGATCTCACTAACCGCTTACAAAGCAAATGCCCAGAGTTCCAAAGGGGAAACGCAGGTACTAATCTATTGTTGCTGAAAACCAAAAGTGTTAATTGCGGATGCGGATTGAAATATAATTGCATTGTTATACCAGTCGTGACTTTTAATCGCCTTCTCTGCCAGCATCGTCTTTGTCGATTTTTGCTGTCTCTCCACTGCCGTTCTCGTCCAATTGAGCTGTTTCTTCCTTGGATTTCATTTCTTCCCTTGTGTTGTGGAGAGCTTGAATCAGGTTTCCAAGGCAGGTGTTTGCCTTATCCGCAGCAGTGGCTTTGGAGGACTTGGGCATCAGGTTCTCCGCTACATCAGCTGGGGTGATGTTAATCTCTTCCATCAGTTGTTGGACAGTTTCCAATAGAGGGTGTGAGTCAAGGTCCAGATAGTTCTTTCGCGAGCACTTTAAAGGCCTCGAAGCTGCAGTATGATAGCTCAATGTGCTTGTCCATCCGACCTCTCCGGATGAGAGCCGGGTCCAGCTTCTCCAAATGGTTTGTGGTGAAGACAATGATTCGTTCTCCTCCGCAAGCCGACCACAGTCCGTCGATGAAATTGAGTAGCCCCGAGAGAGTAACTTTGCTAGTATTCTCATCCTTGTCTACCCCTGGTGGGAGTTTCTTCTTCTCATCTTCGTCGTCCTCCGATTTCTCAGCCTTCTTTTTCCGCTTGCCGGACAGATCTAAAGAACAGTCGATGTCTTCGATGACCATGATGGATTTGCTGGTGGTCTCAATCAGGAGCTTCCTCAGCTCCGTGTTGTCCTTCACGGCTGTCAATTCGAGGTCGTACACATCGTAGTCCAGGAAATTAGCCATGGCGATGATCATCGTGGATTTCCCAGTGCCGGGTGGGCCGTACAGGAGGTAGCCTCGTTTCCATGCCTTGCCAATCTTTGCATAGTAATCCTTTGCCTCTCGGAATGTCTCGAGGTCCTCCATGATCTCTCGCTTCTTCTCTGGGTCCATGGCTAGTGTCTCGAACGTTGCAGGGTGCTCTAACACGACATGGCTCCAAACAGTCTTTTTGTAGCCATGCCAGTTGCTACTGGGGTTGTTGGTAAACAGCTTTCTCTGCCGGGTTCTCACCCCAATGGCCTTCCCTTCTTCCACAACATGGCTCATGTAGTAATCCATGACGAGCTGCCGGTGGCGCCGATGGAATGTGAGGGTGTAGTACCGTGGTCCCTCCTGTGCTGGGTACCAAGATATGATTGCCGTCTGTGTGGGCGCCGTGCTGGATGACCACCAAAGCTTGGCCCCACGAAACTTGTCAGTGACTTGCTCGTTGTCGTCCATGCTGAAGGTGAGGTTTTTGCTGTCCTTGCCCATCTCAGCCTTGAGCCTCTTGGCCCACCCGGAGGTGGTTGAGGTCAGGTAGCTCTGGATTGCAATGTAGGCATCACTTCGCTTGAGGCCATGGCCGGTGTACTCAGGGATCTTGATCTGAATGTAGGGGTAGATGTATCCAAACAAAATGTTGGTGTATTTCATCAAGTGGCCGTCAAGCCCATACGGCAGGTACTGGCGGACGACGGCCCAGAAGAGCATGAAACTGGCTAGAGTCGACCCAACCCCTGGCCACAGATACTCCATCATCTTCTCCTCTAATTATCAGCTACACTCACTAGTAGGTGTTTGTGTTTTCTTGGGGTACTAAAATCATCATTCCTTCCCTTCATATATATACAGGTAATGTATTCCAACATGCAATTTCCTGGTGTGCTTCCTTGCAATCACGTGTTCCAACCACCTCACATGGGGCCCACACGTTCAGCACGCGTCGATTGTCGTTATTGTCCATTGTTTTTCTATGGTTTGGTCGAATATGTTGCCTTCATGCAATTGAACTTGGTCATCAAATGAGCCAAACAATTATTGTGACGGGATTTTTTACAACTTCAGGCCTGAAAAAAACAAAATAAAGTAATGAGCCACCACTCACATCAGGCAATCCTACACGTCAATGCTGGTAGGCCCATTCACGTCCCTAAGTCACGCGCATTAGCTACTGAACATGACAGTAGCGAGTGTGGGGTTCTGTGAGCCCCACCATGATGTATGTGTTGTATTCACACCGTCCATTCATTTGGAGAGATCATTTTAGGCCAGTATCCAAAGAATGAGGTAGATCCAGACCTCAAGTGGACCCCACCACAGAAAACAGTGGGGACAATGACACCCACCGTTGAAATCTTACTGGGGCCCACCATGATGTTTATTTGAGAGATCCAACCTGTAAGAAGGGAAAACACAAATATCTACCTCATTCTTTGGATCATGGACTAGATACAACACATACAACATGGTGGGGCCCACAGAAGTAGGTGACGTCACTTCAGTAGCGATCTCTCTACTGTCGTAATCCGCGTCCGATTCACGCCCGCCTTGCCTAACGTAACCAGGACGCGAATTAGGATTTAGGTACTACCCTCACATGTACCGAGCTCGGTACAGATGGGGAGTCTGAGAGGCCCACTGTGATGTATGGTTTTATCAACACCGTCCATCCATTTTTCCATGTTATTTTAGGATATAATCTAAAAAATGAGGTAGATCCAACTATCAAGTGGAACGCATGGTGGGGATTAAACAAGCACCATTAATAACTTCTTGGGTGCCGTAGAAGCCTTGGATCTGTCTCATTTCTTAAAATGAAATGTAAAAATGGATGGACGTAAAGTGACGTCACCGAGTTATGTAGGCCCCACCATAATGTATGTATTGTATCCGCACCGTCTATCCACTTGGAGAGATCATTTTAGGGCGTCGGCCCAAAAATGAAGCAGATTCAGAGCTCAAGTGACCCCATTATAGAAAACAGTGGGGACAGTGACGCCCACCGTTGAAACCTTCCTAGGGCTCAACTTGATGTTTATTTGAGATCCAACCTGTTCATAAGCTCACACAAACATGGAAGAAGGGAAAACACAAATATCAGCTTGATCAAAAACTTCCGTGGCCTCTAAGAAGCTTTTAATGGTATAAATTCAATCCCCACTTTTTTCTGTAGTGGGGTCCACTTGAGCTTTGGATCTGCCTATTTTTGTCTTATATCTTAAAATGGTCTCTCCAAATGGATTAACAGTGTTGATACAACACATACTTCATGGTGAGGCCCCACGGAACTTTATGACGTCACTTCACTCAATCATGGATGTATCATTTAAAAAAAAAAAAAAAAAAAAAAAAAAAAAACATTGCCTCTCACAGTTGTGGTGTTGTATCAGGTGTTAAACGGCTATTAAAAAAAAAAAACACCAAATCAAGGGCGTATTGGATAATCAGATTAGTGTGCTTTCTTTTTTTTTTTTTTTTTTTTTTTTTTTTTTTTTTTATGATATTAGACGATAAAATGGGCTTTGAATTTAATGGACAGTTCAGATTGATTGAATGGACAATTCAGATGGGACTAGACCTCAACTATTTTTATTTTTAGCCAGGACTTCAGTGTTTAAATGCAGACCCTCTACCACAAATCCATGGATCAAAACCTAAAATGATCTTGAAAAATAAATGGACGGTGTGGATATAATACGTATATCATGGTGGCCCCACATAACTTGGTTACATCAACAAGGGCGCGGCTTTGCCGGATCCACCAAGGTGGGAGGTGGGTGGATCCCTTACTGTGCCGTCTATTGTGTGATGTGTGTGTATTACATCCATGCTGTCCATTCATTTTGAAAACTTACTTTAGAGCATGATTCAAAAAATGAAGTAGATTCAAATCTCAAGTAGACCATGATACAGTAAACAATGGTACTAAACTATTAAAAGCTTTTCGTGGGTCACAAAAGTTTTGGGTCAAGCTGTTATTTGTTTGGTATCTTCATCCATGCCTTTGTTACCTTTTCACATGTTGGATGGAAAATATACATTCAAGTGGCCCCATGAGGTTTTTAATGACAGGGATTCAATCACTACTATTTCATGTGATATGTTCCACCTAGGATTTGTATCTGCTTTATTTTTATGATAATTCCTTAAAATTAACTTTCAAAATGCATGACAGTGTACATGTGTCTTGCACACCATGCAATAAATGAGACAGATCCAAGGCTTGGGGGCAGACATATAAAAATGGTCCACATACCAAATTCACACCAAATTTCTGCATATGAAAATGTTTATCGACATGCATCACAGTGTGGATAAGCCACATACATACAGTGTCTTGCACACCACGCAATCCGCTTCCTTCCCAGGAAGGAACCTCGCGTTTTCCTTAATTGACTCGGCTATTAAAAAAGGACGGCGGCGGAAGGCTTTTGCAGGAAGTCCTGGACAGCTAAGTGGAGTTATAAATCCACCCTGTCCATCCTCTTCTCTTACTCAGGCCCTGTTTGATTTTTTGCCTGTAATTACCTTGTAAATGGGTAATGATTATTTTAATTACTGCATCTTCCCCCCGTGAAGACAGTGACGGTTACTTTTCTTAACACTAAAATTGAGAAATTTGTACAATAAATGTGGGGCCCACTGTGATGTATGTGGCTTATCCACACCGCCCATTCGTTATGCCAGTTGAATTTAGGACGTGGACCAAAAAACGAGGCAGATCCAAAGCTCAAGTGGACCACACCAAAGGAAACAATTGGGAATCGAGCGCATACCATTAAAAACTTCTTGGGGGCCCTAAAAGATTTGGACCAAGCTGAAATTTATGTTTTCCCTTTATCCATGTCTGTGTGACCATATGAACCGGTTAGATGATGAATAAACCTCAATGCGGGCCCAATGAAAGAAATAACTTTCAACGGTGGATGAATTAAGACCAGTGTTTCCTTTCGTACGGGCCATTTGAGTGTTAGATTTGTCTCATTTTTTTTTGCCCATGCTTCAAAATGTGTTAATAAAACATATGAACGGCGCTGATATATCATATAGATTATGGTGGGGCCCACGGGTTTGAGTCAACACTTTTGGACCGATTTTTGAGGTGTAATTACTTACCCATTTCCAAACAAGGTGAAAAAGAAATAATCACTCATTTACCACATATTTACGCGTATCATAGAAAATCAAACAAGCCACTTCAAATAATTAAATAAGCTCATTTTTATTTATTTATTTTTTAATTTTTTTATATATATATTCATAATGCATCCAATTATAAGTTTGGCTCTTGATTTTAATGTAATTTTAAAGTGCCTGCATATAATCACACTCTGCAAGAGTATCAAAGTTTTTCTCTTCATTTATCTTTTCTCAAATACCAGGTTTGCTTGATATCTAACCATTGGAATTGGGCCAATTCCAATGATGCAAACCACCTATTTGATTGGGCTACTCTTGGATGGGGATGCCCAAAAAGTTATTTCTTAGATTAGGTACTTCAAGTCATAGATTATACAAACGTTATTGTGACTGTTCATGTTCTAAAGAAAAGAACTAAATCATTATAGGGTTGAGATCTAAGGAAATCAAATTATCAAGGGTTGAGATCAAACTGCGGTTTGAGTCATCTGAAGGTGGTCCATAATCAAAGGCTAACATCGCATCTGCAGGGAGCAAACTGCTATTGGTGGCCTTTTAAAAACCATGAAAATCTTATATTCTTTCATAATTAATGCTTCTATTATCTTTTGTCCTCCATTATTTTAATGAGGGTGTAATACGCATGCATGAAGTCCTAGTTGATCTCACCGCCTCTGCTTTAGGTCAACCTGCCTGATGTCATTTGGGTGGGCCTCAACTGCATACGGCTCATGTTTATTTATTTTTTATTCTTTGGTCAGCAAATTTTAAAGAAGGAAACTGTAATTAATACTCTGGCAAATTGTGATGGATGTATGTATGAACTTAGAAATTGCATACCTCGCATTCGACTAATTCAAATTAAACTGTCCAAATTATGGGTCGTATTTTAGATGTATCTGGATTTAAAAGAGACGCTTACATGATTATCTTACCATCGGATTGGTAGACATTTGTTAGACAGTTAAAAATGAAAAATATTCAATGGTTTGGTATCAACAAACAAGTGTCAACAAATCAAGATTGGGATTGCTCAAAATATGGATACTAACTTTTATTATTATTATTTTTATGCACACACCCCCACGCTCATGCTGTAATGCGATTTCACTACCTATCTTGGGTTGAAACTCCTAGGAGTTTACCACCGAGGAAAGGATGAGGACCCAACTTTACCATTGTGGGTTCCACAAATTTGTCTGTTTAATTTGAGTTAATGTATGCCAAAGTCTACAGCTTCTGAGTGACAGAGTATCAAAGTAATAATCTTTTAGAGTATCAAATAACTAGCAGATCTTATGCTGCAAGTTTGGAAAATTTTCCTGTATTTTCTCATCCGACGCTCAGAAACAGCCAAATATCGTCTCAACGTTGGCTAGGATTATCAATGGGTTAGGCTAACCCCATGGGCTTTGGAACCACCCCCTTGAACCCGACTGCTGCTAAAGTATAAACGCGAGGGTGGGGCTAGTGCTTAAAAAAATCAGGCCTGTTTTTTAATTGGACTGGTTTTGGATCATGTACAGCAGTCCATCAATAATCATGTCTGAAAATACCATGGTATTTTGACCGTCCAAACAAAAATTATACTTTTGAGAAAAAAAACACTGTATAATACAGTGAAACATGTATTTGGTGGACCCTGAAATTGTAATCAATGGATTAGATTTTACAATTGATGTTGGTCACCTGCATGCACATGCAACTCGATTGTCATGTGTAAAGGGGGCATATGGATGGGCAGCATGAATAAAACACACGCATCAATATGAGGCCCACAGATTTAGTGGATGATGTATTATTGCCCGTGAGATCCATCAGTTTCAATGGTAAAATCTGATATCTTGCAGGCTGATATCACCTCCTATCACAAAGATTGTGCATTGGGTGACATTGACCTGATTTATAGGTAGAAAAGAAAATTTTAATACTCTGTCAGACTGTGATGGATGATATGCGGGCACTGAGACTACTTATTAAGTAATTCAAAATTCAAATTAAGCAGTCTTAGGTTCTAGCTTACCCAAATGGACCCTAAGTTATACCTTGTGGAAATGAGATTGGTTGAGCAACCCCAGTCTGTGATTCGTGGACAACGTTTCTTGAAATAAGACCGTTGAATGTTTTTCATTTTAAACCATCCATTAGGTGCCCGGTAGGGGTAGTTTTTTGGTTCACCATACTCTGCCAGTATCAAAGTATTTCTGATTAATTTCAATTAATATATTCCACATGCGTAATTTTCACGCGCCTGCATAGCAAGTGTGTTATTATGCTAGAATATCATGGAAGGGACTCGGATTGCGTAGTGTAGCAGACGTACTGTCCAAAAATCACACTAATCTGAATTTGTTTGGAGGATTTGGGGAAAGAAAATGGATGGTTATAAAGTAGGTTGTTGAATGAATTCCTTTGATGGTAGCTTTTTATTAATAAAGCAATCCTCCAATACATAGGTTTATGAGTCAGTGTGAATTTTGGATATGGGCCATTGAAGGTAAGGACCTACCTGCTGATCGGTTCAGATCTCGTATGGAGATTATGTGCTTTTCCATACATTGTACTAATGATCTCACTAACTGCTTTCAAAACAGATGCCCAGAGATCCAAAGGGGATGCGCGGGTACTCCCAATCTATTGTTGCTGAAAACCATAAAGTGTTTATTACAGATTGGAATATGATTGCATCGTTATACCAGTCGTGGCCCACTATCAATGTTATTGTCCGTCATGTGGGGCCCACCTTCAATATCCACTGCCCATCACGTGCAGCCTATGTTTGATGCGAACCGTCCATCATGTGCGCCCCACCTCTGATGTGGGCCGTCCATCACGCGGGGCCGCCTTGGATATGAGCTACTCATAATTAGGGCCTACCTTTGATGTGGACTGTCCATCATGTGGGGCCCACCTGGATGTGGATCATCTATGCATCATTTGGGACCTACCATTATAATTAATTGCCCATCATATGGAGTCCACCTTTGATGTGGACTATCCATTATGTGGGCCCCACCTTCAATGTGGGGAGCCCATCATGCAGCACTCATCTTGGATGCAGGTCATTCGTCATCAGGGCCGGGCCTTTCACGAGGATAGTTCATCATGTTAGGCCACCTTAATATAGGCCATCTATCATGTGGGGCCAGCTTCAATGTCTATTACCTATTATGTAGAGCACACCTTTGATGTGGACTGTCTATCATGTAGGCCCCACGTTTGAAGTGTATCATTACGGTCAAATGGTGACGATTGAATGGCTACCATTGAAAATATTTTAGGGCCATAGAAGTTCCAAACAAGTTGATATTTGTGTTTTCCTTTCATCTAGGTACATGTGACCTAACCAACAGGTTGGATGACAAATAAACACTACAGTTGGTCATGAGATCTTTTTAATGGTGCGCATTCAATCACAATGTTTCCTGTGGTGTGGTCCAACTTAAATTTGGAACTGCCGAATTTTCGGTCTCATGTCCTAAAATGATCTTGCAAAGTGGATGAACGGAGTGGATAACACACATCCATCATGGTGGGTCCCACAACTTTTCCAGCACCGACCATTACCAAGGTGGATACTGACGGCCTCACTCTGGAATTGGGAGCGGATTAATTAGGTGTTGCCCGGGTAACACCTTCGTGGGTGTTACCCTTACCGTGGGGCCCACGTTGATGATGTTTTGTAGACCCACACCGTCCATCCTTTTTTCTAGCCCATTTTAGGACATGGTCCCAAAAATTAAACAGATCCAAGTCTCAGGTGGACCACACCACAGGAAACAGTGGTGATTGAATGCCCACCATTAAAAACTTCCCATGGCCGACCGTAAGCATAACTTTAATGTTTATTTGTCATCCAACCTGTTGATAAGGTCAACCATGCCCGGATGAAGAGCCAATACAAAGATGTGCTTGATCCAAAACTTTTATTGCCTACAAAAAGTTTTTAATTGTCATTCACCACTTGGATGTTTCGGCTAATATTTGTGTTTTGCATATAAACATCACTGTAGAACTTCCCTACTGATTTTCTGGGTGTTTCGTTTTTTCGGAAGTGGATTGCGGTGTCCCCGTTAGAGAGATATACCTGTGCTGGGGCTGTGTGAGGTCCACAGAGATGTCCGTGACCAATCCATTCCGTCCATCTGTTTACCATGATGTTCATATTCCATCCCAACCATTCATAGCACAAATATCATCCTGGTACAAAACTTCTGCCACCCAGGCATTCAATCCTTACTGTTTCGTGTGGTATGGCCCATATGATTTTTCTATATATCTGATTTTTAACTTCCTGATCTACTGGACGGAGCGGATTTGTCACGGTCATCTCTATGGGCCCCACATCCCCGGGCAAAACAGAAAGTTATTTAGATTTTTTTCTTTCTTTTTTTAAGATCGTCTGATAAACTTAAAAGGCCGAGAAAAACCCAAAAAAATAGTCATTAAGATAAGAAACTTTTGGCATACAATTAACTTTTATAATGATGTTTTACCCAACAAACTTAAAGTAAAAAAAATACCAAACTAAGTGAAAAAACTAATTTAATTTAAAAAGTAACTTATTTGTTGGTATGCGAACGGCCCTTAACTGTCTTCTCTGTTGTCGATTTTCGCCGTCTTCCCACTGCCGTTCTCTCAACTTCTCCTTCCTTGGTTTTGATTTCTTCCCTTGCTTTGTGGAGAGCTTGAATAAGGTTTTCAAGGCAGGTGTTTGCCTTATCTGCAGCAGTGGCTTTGGAGGACTTGGGCATCAGGTTCTCCGCTACATCAGCTGGGGTGATGTTACTCTCTTTCATCAGTTGTTGGACAGTTTCGAATAGAGGGTGCCAGTCAAGGTCTAGATAGTTCTTTGCCAACACTTTAAAGGCCTCGAAGCTGCAATACGATAGCTCAATGTGTTTGTCCATCCTACCTCTCCGTATAAGAGCTGGGTCCAGCTTCTCTAAATGGTTTGTGGTGAAGACAATGATCCGTTCTCCTCCACAAGCTGACCACAATCCGTCAATGAAATTGAGTAGCCCTGAGAGAGTAACTTTGCTATTACCATCGTCCTTGTCTTCCCCAGGTGGAAGTTTCTTCTCATCTTCATCATCCTCTGATTTCTTAGCCTTCTTTTTCCGCTTGCCGGTCAGATCTAAAGAACAGTCAATGTCTTCAATGACC
>PVNU02004068.1:0-43734 GCA_003013855.2 Liriodendron chinense
GCCTGGGCTAAGCCCTGTTTGGGCGTTGACTTGGGGCCCACTGGAACCCACTTTGATGCATGTAATTGATCCACTCCGTCCATCTGTTTCTCCAGCCCATTTTAGGGCTGGCGCCAAACATGAAGAAGATCCAGATCTGAGGTGGACCACACCATAGAAACAGTGGAGATGGTGATGCCCACTATCCAAGCTTCTTGGGCCCACCGTGATGTTCGTAAGCTAAATCACCTGCCCAATATGGGCTTGCTGGGTCCCCAATGAGCTTGCGGGGAACATGATGAAGGGGGTGGATCGTCCCTAAGTGGGCCCCACTTGATGTAAACTATAAAAGAAAAAAAAGAAAAAAAGAAAGAAGGACTGGACGCTGGACGTCCTCAGCGTCAGAGACGCTGGGACGGTCCAGCGTCAGGTCACCTGGACGGTGAGTGGGGTCCCCACTCGTGGGACCCACTTGATGTGTGTGTTGAATCCACGCCGTCCATCATTTTTCCCAAATCAGTTTAGGGCCAGGACCCAAATATGAAGCCGATCCAAATCTTCAATGGACCGCACCGCATAATAAAACAGTGGAAACAATGATTTCTACTGTCAGAAATCCTTTGGCCACCTTAATGTTTTTGTAGACCAAATTATATACCCAATATTGGGCTTATTGGGTCCCCATAGATGGGGAACCTGATGAACGGAGTGGATCAGACCCATGTGGCCCCACTTGATATAAGCATAATAAAAAAAAGGAAAGAAGAAGCAAGCGTCTCTGACTGGGCGTACCAGCGTCCACAGACGCTGGCTTGTGAGGCCAGCTGGTGGCCCACTCTTGGTCCCACCATGATGCATGTGATGTATCCACACCGTCCATCCATTTGGGGAGATTATTTTAGGGCATGATCCCAAGAATGAGATAGATCCAAGTCTTAAGGGGCCCCACACAGAAAATAGTAGGGACAGTGACCCTACCATTGAAACCTTCCTATGGCCCACCATGATGTTTATTTGAGATCCAAACTTGTTCATAATTTCACACATGCATGGGAGAAGGGAGGGCAAAAAATCAGCTTGATCGAAAACTTCTATGGTCCCCACTTGATGAGACATAACAAAAAAAAAAAAAAAACGCTGGCCGCTAGAAGCAGCGTCCGGGGACGCTGCTGCCCACCAGCGCAGCCTCTGGGCGTGACAATGGGCCCACTCGTTTGGGCCCACCTAGAATGTATGTGCCTTATCTATTACGTTCATATGTCCTTCCTGTTAGTGCACTTTTTCCGTGGCATACTAGTGCACCTTGTTTGTCAATCACTTACGTCGGTGAGTCTTGGTGTCGGTTGAGCCCAATGAAGACGAAGACCGAAGACTCTAGACGTCCAGCCGCATCAAGGAAGAAGATTCAGGTAAATGAGATGCCTTGGTGCCTTAACCTCGACCAAAACCAATCCCCTTTGTATCCTTGATGACCTTGACCGTATTAGGAACCATTTCGTCATCATAGATAGGCCCTAGGTGTCCCATTTGATCACCCTATCCTAGGACTAAATGAGCAGGCTTGAAACAAGTGAGGTTCAGCTAATGCATAGGGGAACCAGGCTGGTCCGACCGGTCATGATCGGTCGGCCAGCAGCCTTGCTGCTTATACAATGGCCAGCCGACCGGTCATGACCGGTCGGCCTTTTGCAAATCATGGTGGCCAGCAGGTATGACCGACCGGTCATGCCCGGTCGGCCTGGAGCTTTCTCTCATCCAGCAAGGTGCGCCGACCGGTCGGCCTGTTGTGTTAAGGCAGTCCAGTGAGGGGGTCCGACCGGTCATGACGGTCGGCCCATGTGTTTGGCCTTGCACCTTGATGTTCTCCAGCAGGGGGGTCCGACGGTCATGACCGGTCGGGACAGGTCATTTTATGACCGTTTTATGACCGTTGGGGCTCTCTTTTCCTACATAAAGAGCTCCGGTTTTGGGCATGGGTGGAGGGATTTTTGAGGAAGGAAAGCCACCATTGAAGGAGCTCTTTTGAGGCTTAATCCTTGACCAATGCACGGCATCTTCCTTGTGCTTTATCACAAGATTAAGAGCATTCCAAGCTCATGAGAAGATGACCTTCATCCCCTCTTGATCTCTAGAGTTAGGAAGCTTCTTGATTGGCAAATCCATGTCCTAAACTCGAAGATGAGATCGTTGTAGGTAAGAGACTCTAGGAAACCTATTCCCATTAAGTTATAGAGTTCTCAACCCATCCTCCCAGCACCTTGGGCATTTCAAGGCATCGCATGCAAGGTGTTTGATCGAATGTGGCTGAGGCATTGGCGACGCAACAGCGGCACGATTGAGGGAGCAAAGGGAAGCTGATTGAAGCACGGGAGAGCGGAGATCAAGCAACCCAATCTGGCGCTAATCAAGGGGCTCATCCGACAAGTAGGTTGTCTTATTTGAGAGTCCACTTTAGAGTTTGTTTTCGAACTCGACCTAGGGACGTTAGTCGTTCCTTGGCCCGTCAGCCGGGCCTAAACTAAGTCTCCAAGGGGGAGCCTCCGACACGGGAGTAAACGTGCGTATAGGTTGAGAGTTAGCCTATGTCTAAAACTCCGGATACGGTTGAGAGGTGAACCGATAAAACCTCCGTGTAAAGGTTGAGAGGTGAACCTCATTTAAAACCTCCGATAGTGAATGCCGGTGTGCTCAAAGGGGTTGAGGTACTTGAACCGGGAGTGGAGTAGACATGTAGTCGAACCACTATACATCCTTGTGTTTGTGATTGTTCTTGAGCACATTCATATCTTCACATGTTAGTTTAATTGCTTAATTATGCATGTTTGATAGGAATGTTGCTAGGCACTTTTAGACATCCCCACATTAGATGTACCTTCACTACTTGTGTAGACTTGAGCTCATTGATCCACTCTCATAAGTCTACACAAGATGCATAGGCTAGGAACTTGATTAGTTGAATATTTTCTTTACCTATGCATACATAGACTAGGATTATTTATTGCTTATACTTTTACTAGTCTTGTGATTGGACCCACCAAGGCTTGGAAGCCGAGGTGTTCTTGCTTACATAGCTTATTTTGTTGCATTTCAAAAGTAGGCGAAAAGAATTTCAAAGGTCCTATTCACCCCCCCTCTAGGTCTATAGACATATCTCCAAGTGTCTCTACAAGTGGTAAAACCGCAACTTCACTTCCAACTCATTTTAGTGGCTGAGCCCAAAATTTAAGCATATCCAAATGACAAGTGGACCATGCCACGGGACAACAGTGGGAATAATGATCTCTACCGTTGAAACCTTCCTAGCCCTACAGTGATGTTTATTTGTCATCCAACTGTTCATAAGATCCCATGGATATGGATGGAGGGGAAAACACAAATATCTGCTTGATTTAAAACTTCTTGGAACCAAGCTGGGTACCACGCTGCCCAGCAGGTGGCCCACCCTATGGGTCCCAATGTGATGTATCTATTAGTTCCACCATGATGTATCTGTTCTATTCATGCTGCCCATCTATTTTTCCATGCCATTTTAGGATATGGCCCCAACAATGAGGCAAATCCAGATGTTAGGTGGGCCACACCCGCAAGGAATAGTGGTCACTGATGCCCCCATTGAAAACTTCCTTGGGGCCGCTTTATTGTTTATTTTTCATCCGAATAGAGGTTGTGGGCCCATATTTGGGTTCCACCTTGATGGATGTATTGTGTACCATGCCACCCGTCTTGATCGACGCGTGGGGCCCGATTTGAATGGGCTTCACTTAGAAAATGGTGGTGATTGAATACCCACCACTGAAACTTCCTAAGACTGGTGATGTATATTGGCTATCCGACCAGTGGGCGGGGCCCACCTTGGTCCTTCCTTTGATATATATGTTTTATCCATGCCGTACACCTATTTGTGTGGCCTATCTTGTATGCGCAGGCCCAAGTATTGGGCCGATGTGGTCTCAAGTGGGCTATGCCACGAAGACCTTTACATTTCCAATGGGGCCACAAGTCCGGGTCCCACTCTCTGTATATATATTAGGCCATTTAGGGCCAACGTCACATGGTACGTTTGGTAACAATGCTAGTATACTTAGCTTGATATGTCACCACTGATAACATGCTTAGTATAATGAATACCACGCTCATCATATGCCCATACGCATCATTTGTATGCCTGTTATGGATCATGATTAACCATAGCATATGCTAGTTGGCTTGTTATACTTAGGGGACCCGTGCGAGACAGGGTTGCCCCACATGATTGCGCAGTATGCGTAAGTTTGGTGCATGACTTGGATTGTGTGACTCATGCATTTTGCATTATGTATGTCACGATCGCTTTCACACCCTAGCAGCATCGGGGTGGTGGCCACCATAGTCACATCGTGGTTGGCAGTATTAGACACCGAAAACTTGTTCTAGTACGTGGGCACTATGGATGTCCTTGGGTGAAAGTCCCTAAACCCTTGTGGTACCAGTAGGATGCTCCAGCGTCGAGACCGAGTGGATAACATGAGCGCCCGTGTGCCAAATACCAGTAGTCCCGCGTCTCCCACTGTGTCGAGTTCGGTTGGAAAGGGGTGTGACCTTATCCGCCAGGGTGCAGTGGGCTGTAAGCTAGGTCGAGTCTGACCAGCTCATGGAATGGGTCCGCTATCGGCAAGCCGGGTGGGCATTGGCATACCACTGACGAGGCGGATAGTGAGGTCTTTTGTACTCGCTTGGTTATGCGCGCGATGTGCAGGCGGCCAGTATTAGAGTATACTAGACCCCGGTGATGTCCCAGATGAGAACTATTTTGATATGTGGATCATTGAGTATTGACGTGTTTGCATTGCATCTCTAGCATGTAACACTCGGCCATGTAGGCCCTTGGCATGCATAGCCTCGGGATGGCTGATAGCATTCATAGAACTTGGTAACTTAGCCCTCTACTACTTTCGCTTACTCTGATATCTGTATACTTGTCATATGCATCACATGCGCACACACGCACTCTACTGAGCTTCGTAGGATGCTCATGCGCGTTTGATTACACTGCAGGTACTAGGGCACATCAACAGCGTTGAGTGTGGTGCATGTACCTAATATTTTGGACTTCTGCTACATGTTGTATTTCCCTTTCCAGCACTGTACTCAACAAACTTATATTGGATATTTGATAATGTTTTATGGCTTTCATTATGCTCCTTTACAAAAAGAAATTTACCCTAAAAATCCTCCTGGTAGGATCCCAGGATCGGAACCTGACACATGGGAGCTAAGAGCCGAGAATGGGGTACTACGGAGGCTGTTGGCACCAAGGTCAGCGATCAGGAATTTAGTAAGCCCAGTCCCCGGGTTTGGGGCGTGACACCGGTCCTTGAATTAAAATTCTGGGTTCAAATTTATGAAAACTCACTGGACTTTTTGCACTTTTGAGACCAGTCGTGCGACCGGTCGTCCATAGGCTCAGACCGGTCATGCAACCGGTCGGCTGTGTAACAGAGCTTCTTCTACAAGCTCCAAGTTTTGCTAGGCAAAGCGTATTTCTGCGGGATTTCTCGAAGTTTCTTCGCACCTAGGGCTTCAAAGCTATAAAAGGACTCCTCTAGTTCATTCTTAAGGCATCCTAGAAGATAATTATCACAGTGGTAGGCGGCAGAAGTCAGATTCGGAGTTCTACAACGCCTCCTAGTATATTCTTCTAGTTTTATGTTTTTATTAGTAGCTTTCATGTTTCCTTGGATCATGAATGGCTGAACCTCTTAGCTAGGGCTAAGAGGTGAAGCTTTGTAGTGAATTTAAGATATTTCAATTCGTTGATTTGGCTTCAAGTTGGATTATTAGTGAAGAACAATGGTTTTAAGTTTGAATAAAGCTCTAAGTAGTTTTTCTTAATCTTATGATGGCTCATGGATGTTAGAAGAATTGCTTGAGTTCTTAATTGTTTTGAGTTAGTCTAGACCTGTATGATTCGAGGAATTGGATTCAATACGCTCTAGACCTATGATCCTCATGTGGGAACTTCATACCAAAATTTTTATTTTTCTAGAATTTCTAGATTATGTGAGATTGTGTATGTGATTTGAGTCAACTTCAAATCATGATCTAGTTATACCTTGTGACAGGATTTAATAATGATTATGGTTGTGATCTTAACCTATTGGAATTAAAATGACCTATGCAATTGATGTGCTCAAGTCCTAGCTTGAATTGAGAGAATCATGTACATGAATCACACATATGCCAGATTGTTTATTTTAACTGCTCCATCATCCGGCTAGATAGGATTTAATTTTGATTCTAGTTGAGAAAGTAAGAAACCATAGCGAATTAAACATCAAGGATTGCTACAAGTGGATCCTTGAACCCCTAGTGCTTTTTATTATTGATCACATTCAATTTAATTTGAAATATCGAGCTACACCAATTTCCTAAAATCCTATTTAGTTAACTCTTAAGTAGAAACCATTAGAAGTGTTTTGTGAATTCCTACATAAGTCCTTGTGGATCGACCTCGATCTTACCGAGATTATTACTACATCGCAACCTTACACTTGGGGAAGCGAACAAGTTTTTGGCGTCGTTGCTAGGGACATTGATGGTTTTTCACAAAATTTCTGAAAATAGTCTCTATTTGAGATGTTTAGGACTCTTTTACTAACTTTGTTCATTTGCTTGTTTTTTTTTTCAGGAATTTTAGGAGTCAAAGTAGTCACTTCTAATCAGGTTTTTCTAACCCTTTCTTTTACTTTTCTGATATTTGCATGCTACATTGGGTTCGAGATTCTAATAACCGACTCATTAGTGAAGGGGGAATAGTTGAAGGAATCGATAGAGAGCCACGTGCTAAGAGACGTTTAGATTCTCCAATTTGTTGAAAGTATGACTGCAAATCAACCCAACCCTATGGCCAATCAAAATCTGGGCCAAAACCAACCGAAACGGGAGAAAATGTGGTTGAGAATGTTCCCCGACCTAGAACATTACGTGATTACTTGCAACCAGTAAGAGCGAGCACTCCCTCATGTATAGTTTTTCCACAAAAGCAGGGAACATAGATTTGAAACCAGGAGTAATCCAACTCCTTCCCCAATTCTATGGATTAGACAGTGAAAGTGCCTATCAACATCTTAAGGAATTTGATGAGGTGATAGCCACAATACACTTTGCAAATGTAACCGATGATGTGGTGAGACTCAAATTATTTCCTTTTACCCTTAAAGAGAAGCTAAAGGTTGGCTTCACGCATTAAGGCCAAATCATTGGCACATGGACTGAGATGACTAGGGAGTTCATTAAAAAGTTCTTCCCTACTACACAAAATGATCATTTTGAGGCGTCTTATCATGAATTTTACCAAAAGCAGGATGAGACCTTCTTCCAATGTTAGGAGAGGTTCAAGGACTTATTAAATGCATGCCCACTATTGAACCTTTAATTTATACATTGCATAACCTATTACATCACATTATATGCATGGTTTGCATGTTTAAAAGGCCCATCTAACGCATGTTTTGTGATTGCAGGAATGAGAGTGGATTTCATCTAATTGGAGACCAAAAGGATCCATTTAGAACAATTGGATGAAGGTTAAAGGAGGACCAAATAAAGAAGGAATAAGTAGAAGAGAGAGAAGAAGAAAAGAAGAAGAAAAACACAAAGAAATTTGAAAATGCGGTATAAGTTTGATTACTGCTAATGTAGAAGCAAGAAACAAGTTGTCTTGTCCTAGAGGGGGGTGAATAGGACACTTTTTAAATTTTCCAATCACACACTTGTAATCATGTCAATGTATTTTCAGAGTACTTCATCAAACACAAAACATGCAGAATATAAATCAATAAAAGCACATGTGAAAGAAGTAAATTAAGTTATCCATTCACCACACAACAGAGATTTTATAGTGGTTCGGTATGTACCTACTCCACTCCCGGCTGATCCACTCACTCCTTGAGTGGTCGGATTTCACTATCACTATGGTTTTAAATGAGGTTAACCATAAACCTTAACAGCCTACAAAAGGACTTACGACTCAACACATGGATTCATCCTTCATAGGACTAATCCATAGCCACTTGGTCCTACACAAGGACTTGTCCTACTCAAGGACTTGTCCTACGCAAGGACTCTTACGAGTTTGGGTCTTCAAACTCTAAAACCCCAAATCTCACTTGAGGAGGTTTCTTGGACTCGAAGACTAATATACTTAAGCTGATTGAGTCCCTTGATGATGCCTTTGTTGAAGAAGCTTCGGCTTGTACGGAAGATGGCTTCTTCAGCTCCCTCGATCAGCAACCTTGCTCCGGATGACTCATTGTAGATTCCAAGGTGAGGGATTAGGGTTAGGTTGAGGCTAATATGGGGATATGGCTTTTATATGAGGAAGGCTTCTACCTAATCCACCATTAATGGCATTGATGACAAGAGAATATCTATGAGAGGTAGGTCAAGATGCCATTAAAGAGGGGTTGAGTTCATGATTAATCCAAGCTTTGAATGCTTCATCAATGTTGGTCAGATCAACATGGATTGAAGTATGAACTCAACAAATCTTAGGGTTTTGAAAAAAAGGGATCTCAAGAAGAAGGCTCACACAAACCCTAGATGATGCTCAAGGTGTCTCTCACAAGAATCCAACCGAGTCCCATATATAGAAATGACATTCAACGGTCAGAAAACGGTCAGTCTCGATAGGATCCGATCGATCGGACATAAGATTTAGCTAGATTTGAATTTTGCTCAAAAACAGGTTCTCTGATTGATCGGACTTAGTTCCGATTGATCGAAGACCCTTTCCGATTGATCGGACTAGATGGTCCGATTGATCGGAATTCCTTCCAGAGAGTTGATGTAATTTTTCTGGAAATTCCTCCGATGGATCGTATGTGTGTCCGATGGATCGGAGCACCCCTGTCCGATGGATCGGACAGACCTCCGAGGGATCGTAAAGTGTCCAGAGAGATTTTCAATGTTTTGCTGGATAATTATACGATTGATCGGACATACTGTCCGATTGATCGGAACACACCCTGTCTGATGATCGGACAGGCCTCCGATGGCTAGGAAAAGTGTCCAGAGAGGTTTTCAATGTAACTGGACTATTCTCCGATGGATCGGACACATTGTCCGATTGATCGGACACCCTATCGGAATAATCTCCGATGGATCGGGTATGTATCGGAGAGAGCAGACATATTGTTTTTCAACTTTTAAGCAACTTCTGCTAACATTAACCCTTCCAAAGCTGATCTAAATGGAAGGGGGCTATAGATGGTGCTAAGGGTGTGCCTAGGAAGGATTTGGGCCATCTATAGAAGGTTTTGGGATCAAAGGTTGGATGGAGAGGCTTGAAGCTGTCTTATGAGCGATCTCCTTTGAGAAGCTTCTGTCTTCAGCCGCAAGGAAACTGTCTTCAGCCGCAAGGAGACTCGCCGACACACTAACCATGGTAATTGACAAATCTTTGCATTAACAATCTCCCCCTTTGTCAATTACCAGAGCAAAACCAAACCTATACAAGTCTTGGTCCATACCACAGACTTATCCTAGACACCCAAAACCAAAATACATCATGTCGAGGAAAATAAAAACTTTATACATAGACATGACTCATTACATACAAATGTACAGACTCAATGTACAGACTAGGCTTCTCTTGAACTCCCCCTTGGTCCCTGCACACAAAAGATCAACAAAAAAGATAACCTGGACCTTTTGGTGGGATAAATTCTCCCCCTTTTTGTCAGTGATTGACAAAGGTTAGTGAAATGAGAATGGCAGCGCATATGCATAGACTAAAGGAGGAAATAGACATTATCATGCCGAGAGAGGAAGCCAACACCCACTGGTCATGCAAGGATATACAAGTATATGACAGTAAGCACAGTGGGCTTATCGAGCAAGCAACCAACCTTCCCTCCTGAAATGTATATCATGACCAACATACCATATATACAAAATTCAAAAGAGGGCAAGAAGCCCAATAAGGATAAAGCAATTTCGCACAATTATATGTATATATGCACAAGATAGCCAAAAAAAATGATCATCAGACGATTCAATATAAGATCATAGCAAAATATCATAACCAAAAAACATAATGATCATCAGAATATCCAAATCCAACACAAATCATAGCAAAATATCCAAAAGGAAGGACCATTAGACTATCCAAAACAAAATCTGTCAAAGAAAAGATGTATCAATCAATACAACTAACAACGTCGCTCCAAAAAGATATCTGCGACGACTAGACACTTAGGGACCCTGACTAAAAAGATAGGCAGCTATGGACCAGGGCCAGCGACGTCATCTCGACGACAGGAGAGGGCTGATGTGAGGCGCTGGACAGCATCATGAATGGTCTGCATCAGGCCCTCAAGAAGCGACAGCCGCTCACCATGCTATGCAAGGGCACCCTCCACTCGATCTAGTTGAGCAGTGATCTGCTCCGTGCTGGAAGGAGGTGTCGAAGAGGCGTCGGACTGAAGTCGCCGCTTGACTGAGCGACGAGCTGGGGCCGGCGTCGGTGATGGAGCTGAAGACCTGCCTGTGGGTGTCAGCCGACACCTGTGTGGGAGTGTGAGAGAAATCCCGATCTTCTACATCATCCTCTTTTTGGGAGGGTCATCTTCTTGATATTGAGGTCCCTGAAGGTGCGGCAAGGAATAGGGTGGACCACAATATCTGTGAACCCGCAATCATGCCCCAATCTGGTAATGATCCAGCCGAACGGAATGGTGTTGCGGTTATGTGGCAGAGTGTCCAGAATATGATGCAAAATGATGGATGGGAGACACAGGCGCGTCCTATGACCAACGTGATAGAGCAGATTGACCATATTTGCAGTAAGGTCGGATTTGTTGGTACTGCATGGGTAGACATTTGTGCTGAAGATCTGGTGGAGCACTCGAAACCTATTGGACATATTCAGACGCCCGAAATGCACTACCGTCTATCCACTCGGATTGGGACCCCGACATAAGTATCGAGTCCAATCAGCCCTAAGAGTAAGTATCAAGAAGATTGTCATTTGGTTGTGGGGCTGTGGACACGGGAACACCAAGCAGGTCGGCAATGGTTTGGGCTATGACCTTGACTACCCAGCCTCTAACAATAACCTCACATGAGGGAGGGTTTCCAACGGGGTTGATGATTTAGATAAAAATGAATACACAACCTCAGGATGGGCTACACCTCCAAATCGTAGCAAACCATCCCACCCAATCTGTGCAAGAAGAGCAGGAATGCCAAAGGGCTCCACACATGACACAGCGACCTCTCTCTCATATATAATGGTGGCGAGATTGAAACCGAGAGAGAGAGAGGCTGGACTCTCAGGCTGGGCAGGAGGAGCAGCAGGAGGAGGAGAGCCCTGAGAGGGTCGAGAAGTTTACAGCTTCTTGGTCCTGGTAGTGGTGGATGGCCCCGCAGCCATCTTGGACTTGCCTTTAGGATCTTTAGGCATGGTGTATCAGTTTGGAGAATGGATTTGAACAATGCAGACACCAAGATGGACAGGAAGAACCTCAAATCCCTACAAATGATATGCTAATTGAGGAAAGGGGATAGAAGAAACCGATCGGACAGCAAGAAGACCGAACTGACAGCTTGGTGAGATCTTACCCTAGGAGACACGAAGAGCTGTTATTGCTGCAAATGAGGGACCGATGGAAAGCCATCTGAGCTACAGTCCGATCGCACAGGGATGCCCTAACCAGAAGAGGCTGAGAGAAAACAGAAACTAGGGCAGAAATGAACAGGGCTGCGTATATAACTATCGGACTCCCAATATTTCCGATTGATCGGAGAAGTGTCCGATCAATCGAAATGGCCCCCATCGACATTTAAAGCAATAAAACCCTTCCTCCCTTCAGCAAATGATTCCCCAGCTTATTTTAATGAGAATGTAAGCTTTGGGATATCAATGATAAAATGAGGCTAATTCCTCAGATATACCTATATGCACATGATTTTCCAATTTGCTAGAGTGAGCATACACCGATAGACTTCCGAAGGTGTTCAACCTTGTGGAGTCTAACGGCTTAGTAAGAATGGTCGGCCAATTGCCGCTCGATTTGGATGTATTCAAGATTGATCAGTTTTTCCTCAACTAGTTCTCTTATAAAATGGTGCCGGATGTCGATAATGCTTGGTTCGAGAATGTTTGAACCAGATTTTTGAGATATTAATGGCGGCTTGTGTTGTCACAAAAAAGTGTCATTTCGTCCTGATTAAGACCATAATCCTTCAACATCTGCTTCAATCCAAAGTAGTTGAGCACAGCAACTACCGGCAGCAATATATTCAGCTTCAGCGGTGGACAATGAGATGGAGTTTTGCTTTTTGCTATGCTAAGCAACTAAGCAGTTTCCGACGTAAAAATAGCCACCACTTGTGGATTTTCTATCATCCATATTTCCGGCCCAATCGACATCGGAGTACCCCGCAATGATGGTTGAGGTGTCAAAGGGGTACCACAAGCCATATTCAGTTGTGCAGGCCACATATCTAATCACTCTTTTTACAGCAATGAGGTGTGATTCCTTAGGATCGGCTTGAAATCTAGCACATGCCCCTACACTAAAGGCAATATCAGGTCCACTAGCTGTGAGGTAGAGAAGACTCCCAATCATACTTCTATATAATGTTGATCAACACTTTTGCCAGATAAGTCTTTAGAAAGTTTAATGGTAGTGGCCATAGGTGTGGTGTGTGATCGACCCGAGTCTAGCCCAAACCTCTTGACTAAATCTTTTGCATACTTAGTTTGGTTGATAAAGATTCCATTTTTCAGCTGTTTAACTTGTAATCCTAGGAAAAAATTCAGTTCGCCAACCAAACTCATCTCAAATTCAGATTTCATTAGTTCAGCAAATAAGACAGAAAATTCTTCACAGTTAGACCCAAATACAATATCATCCACATAAATCTAGCAATGAGAAGGAATCAGCCGTCCTCTTAACAAATAGGGTTTTATCAACACTCCCCCTAACAAACTGGTGAGCAATAAGAAATTGAGTAAGGCGTTCATACCATGCTCGGGGGGCTTGTTTTAACCCATAGAGAGTCTTTTTCAATCGGTAGACTCTTTGAGGATAACTAGGGTCTACAAACCCCTTTGGTTGTTCAACATAAACCTCCTCATCAAGTATACCATTTAGAAAGGCACTTTTCACGTCCATTTGAAATAATTTGAATTTGAGAGCACATGCTATAGACATGAGAATTCGAATGGATTAGAGTCTAGCTACCGGGGCAAAAGTTTCATCAAAATCAATTCCCTCAATTTGAGAGTACCCTTGAGCTACAAGATGTGCTTTGTTTCGAATCACATTACCAGATTCATCTGTTTTGTTTTTGAAGATCCATTTAGTTCCAATGACATTTTTCTCATATGGTCTTTCAACCAGAAGCCAAACTTCATTTCTGGTAAACTGTTGAAGTTCCTCTTGCATTGTAAGTATCCAAAACTCATCATTGAGAGCCTCATTTATATTTTTCGGTTCAATTTTTGAAGTGAAGCACACATGACTGTTAATGGCCTCAAGTTGTCTTCTAGTCTTGACTCCAACATCCGGATCTCCAATGATTTGATTGAGGGGATGATCCTTGATATGTGGAGCATTTCCCGAAGCTATTAAGGCATTGGGAGTGGGAGATTTTTCAACAGGTTTACCTATGTGGCACGGTTCTCCCACTTCATCATCATCCAGTCTTGTGTCTTCTTTGGATTGGTCATCAATGACAACATTTATGGATTCTTGAGTTGTTTTAGTCCTTGTGTTGTACACTCTATAGGCCCGACTATCAGAAGCATATCCTAGAAATATTCCCTCATCGCTCTTAGAGTCAAATTTTCCTAGATTTTCTCTGTCTCGAAGGATGTGGCATTTGCTACCAAAGACCCTAAAGTACTTGATGTTTGTGACTTTTCCATTCCACAGCTCATATGGGGTCTTATCTAAGCCGGCTCTCAAATAAACTCGATTAATGATGTGACACGCTGTATTCACCTGCTTCGGCCCACTGATTTTTTGCTATATTTTTGCTGTTCATCATAACTGTGGCCATGTCGAGTAGCACTCTGTTTTTCCTCTCTGCTACTCCATTTTGTTGTGGAGTCTTTGGGGCTAAGAATTCATGTTTGATGCCTAAATTTTCACAAAATAGTTCAAAGCGCCCATCCTCAAATTCCCCCCCATAATCACTCCTAATACGTTTTTCTGTGCATTCTTTTTCATTGTGGAGTCGTTTCATGAGTTTCTCAAATTCTTCAAATGTATCCGACTTTTCTTTCAAAAATACAACCCATGTATATCGGGAATAGTCGTTAACAATAACGAAGAAGTACCTCTTACCACCTTGACTCATTACTCTTGTGGGGCTACAAGATCCATGTGGAGTAGATTAAGGGGTTTTGATGTAGCGATGATGGATGTCTTCTTATGTGCAACTTTAATTTGTTTATCTTTCAAGCATTCAGCACATACTTCTTTTGGTTTCTTCCCAATCTTTGGTAAACCTCTTACCAATTTCTTTTTACTCAACCTAGCAAGGTTCCTGTAATGGACATGACCAAGCCGTTGATGCCATAACTCAGTTTCATCATTAATAGCCATGTGGCATACGACAGATGGTCCCTCATCACCTTTGTTTTCAATCACATAGCAGTTATCACCCGTGCGAAACCCTTTTAATATTAATTTTCCAGATTGATCCATAATTTCGCACATTTCTTTGGAGAATTTCACCGAATGTTGTTCATCACATATTTGAGAGATGCTTAATAGATTATGTTTTAAACCGTCAACACATAGTACATCCTCAATTTTGGGCAATCCTGGCCTGGTGATGGTTCCCTTTCCAACAATCTTGGCAACACTCCCATCTCCAAAGGTAACAGACCCACCATCAAATTCAGCATAATCACAAAACTGAGTCTTGTCACCTGTCATGTGTTGGGAGCATCCACTATCAAGGTACCACCTAGTGTTTCTTCCGGCTCTAAGGGCTGTATGGATAACTAAGCATTTGTTCTTTACTACCCATTTAGAGACTACCTTTTTTGGAGAACTAGGCTTCTTGGTTGATTCTAGGGATGACATCGTTTGAGCATAAGGTGTTGAGGTTTTCTCTTTACTTGATTTCTCTTTCATCAGCTCCATGGTTCTTTTGTTCAACTGTTTTACCATTTCTAGGAGCTCTTCCATTCTTTTGTCTTTCTTCGGTGGAGTGGGATAATTTTTCCTCACGTTTGGTGTTTGTTTAGGAGGACTCCACATCTGATTCACCATTTTTCTGGTAGGTACAAATTTACCTTTCAAGTTCCGAACCGGATTCTTAAGGATCAAACATTCAAATTTCAAATGTCCAACATCTCCGCATGCATGGCATATAGGTGAATTTCTCTTAGTGCTTCCTGATGCATTCCTAATCTTTTTAAGTTCTGGGTTACTAACCTTAGTTTGCTCACCATAGCCTAGCCCTCTTGTATTCCTACAAGGCTTACCTGATTTAAGGATATCATCTAGTTTTTCTCGACTTTGGGCAAACCTTTCATTTAGTTGACTTTCTTGATTAAGTTGCAATACTAGACATTGATTTGTAGATTTGGCCTTTTTCAGCTCATCTTCTAAGGTATTAATTTTGTCTTGAGCTGCTTTGTTTTTCTTTTCTAATTCACAGATCTGATGGTAAAATCCGTTGTTTTCTCTCTTTACTTCTTGCATTTCATCAGCCAATTTGTTGTTGTCAATATTTGCTTGGCTCAACTTCTTGGTAAGAAGGATGCTTTGACGAAATAGCTCATCATAGGCAACTTGCAAACCATCATTATCATCCTCGTCATCATCGGAGGATGTTTGACTATTTTCTGATAGCTCATGATCATCCTTGTCTCTTTCACCTTGTATGTCTGGGACAATCTCCGAGATAGAGGCCATCAGAATTTTAACTGATCCTCTCTCATCACTTTGATATTCTTCTGTTTCTGAATCTGTACTCTCGAGGTTGTCCCATGTGGCTGCCATTGCTTTCTTTTTGAATTTTTCTTTGGCAGGAGCTTGGCAGTCAGAGGCAATATGACCATAGCGTCCACAGTTGTAGCACTTAGGATCTTTTGGCTTGTTGTAAGATTTTCCTGTATAGCGCTTTTTGTCAAAAGATTTGCTATTTTTGTCAACCCTCTTTCCTTTATTTTTGAAGAATTTTCTAAACTTCTTGGCCATAAGAGCCATTTCATTCATATCCATTTCTTCATCACTATCAACTACAGATTCTTGTGTAGTGTGTGAAGTTTTCAGCACTGTGTTTCTACTTTTTGGGGATTTCTTGAAATGAAGTTCATGGGTCTGTAGAGATCCAAGTAAGTCTTCTATTTTCATAGTATCAATATCTCTACATTCCTCAATAGTTATGACCTTGGAGGAGAATCGTTCGGGTAAGGATCTTAGAATTTTCCTACAAATGCGCGGATCCGATATCCTCTCTCCCAATCCCCACATAGCATTGGTGACATCACTCAGTCGGGTGTAAAAGTCCATAAAGTTCTCATGTTCCTCCATTTTCATATTCTCAAATTGAGTGGTCAAGAGCTGAAGTTTTGACCTCTTGACAGTACTAGTTCCTTCATGAGTGGTTTCAAAGATGTCCCATGCTTCCTTAGCAGTTGTGCAATTACAAATTCTTTTAAACTCATCAGCTGAAACGGCACAAAAGATAGCATTGAGTGCCTTGGCATTGCTTATGTATCTCAGTTGTTCAAGATCAGTCCATAAATCATCAGGCTTGACTGTGGTAGTGGTGACCCCATCTATAACAGTGCTCAAGAGGGGTATTTCATATTTGATTTCCACAGATCTCCATGTTGCATGATCCAATGATTTCAAGAAGACTCTCATTCTTGCTTTTCAGTAAGCATAGTTTGATCCATCAAAATATGGAGGTTTGGAAACCATACTAGAATCCCCTTTTGACATGATTTCAAACTTCTAGAGACGGATCACACTCCGGGTGGTTACGCCTTTAAGGAGGAACCCGCTCTGATACCAATTGAAAATGCGGTATAAGTTTGATTACCGCTAATGTAGAAGCAAGAAACAAGTTGTCTTGTCCTAGAGGGGGGTGAATAGGACACTTTTTAAATTTTCCAATCACACACTTGTAATCATGCAATGTATTTTCAGAGTACTTTCATCAAACACAAAACATGCAGAATATAAATCAATAAAAGCACATGTGAAAGAAGTAAATCAAGTTATCCATTCACCACACAACAGGAGATTTTTATAGTGGTTCGGTTATGTACCTACTCCACTCCCGGCTGATCCACTCACTCCTTGAGTGGCCGGATTTCACTATCACTATGGTTTTAAATGAGGTTAACCATAAACCTTAACAGCCTACAAAAGGACTTACGACTCAACACATGGATTCATCCTTCCATAGGACTAATCCATAGCCACTTGGTCCTACACAAGGACTTGTCCTCCTCAAGGACTTGTCCTACGCAAGGACTCTTACGAGTTTGGGTCTTCAAACTCTGAAACCCAAATCTCAACTTGAGGAGGTTTCTTGGACTCGAAAGACTAAATATACTTAGCTGATTGAGTCCCTTGATGATGCCTTTGTTGAAGAAGCTTCGGCTTGTACGGAAGATGGCTTCTTCAGCTCCCTCGATCAGCAACCTTGCTCCGGATGACTCATTGTGGATTCCAAGGTGAGGGATTAGGGTTAGGTTGAGGCTATATGGGGATATGGCTTTTATGTGAGGAAAGCTTCTACCTAATCCACCATTAATGGCATTGATGACAAGAGAATATCTATGAGAGGTAGGTCAAGATGCCATTAAAGAGGGGTTGAGTTCATGATTTAATCCAAGCTTTGAATGCTTCATCAATGTTGGTCAGATCAACATGGATTGAAGTATGAACTCAACAAATCTTAGGATTTTGAAAAAAAAGGGATCTCAAGAAGAAGGCTCACACAAACCCTAGATGATGCTCAAGGTGTCTCTCACAAGATCCAACTGAGTCCCATATATAGAAATGACATTTAACGGTCAGAAAACGGTCAGCTCGATAGGATCCGATCGATCGGACATAAGATTTAGCTAGATTTGAATTTTGCTCAAAAACAAGTTCTCCGATTGATCGGACTTAGTTCCGATTGATCGGAAGACCCTTTCCGATTGATCGGACAGATGGTCCGATTGATCGGAATTCCTTCCCGAGAGTTGATGTAATTTTTCTGGAAATTCCTCCGATGGATCGTATGTGTGTCCGATGGATCGGAGCACCCCTGTCCGATGGATCGGACAGACCTCCGAGGGATCGTAAAAGTGTCTAGAGAGATTTTCAATGTTTGTTGAATAATTATACGATTGATCGGACATACTGTCCGATTGATCGGAACACCCTGTCTGATGGATCGGACAGGCCTCCGATGGCTCGAAAAAGTGTCCAGAGAGGTTTTCAATGTAACTGGACTATTCTCCGATGGATCGGACACATTGTCCGATTGATCGGACACCTATCGGAATAATCTCCGATGGATCGGGTATGTATCGGAGAGAGCAGACATATTATTTTTCAACTTTTAAGCAACTTCTGCTAACATTAACCCTTCCAAAGCTGATCTAAATGGAAGGTGGGCTATAGATGGTGCTAAGGGTGTGCCTAGGAAGGATTTGGGCCATCTATAGAAGGTTTTGGGATCAAAGGTTTGGATGGAGAGGCTTGAAGCTGTCTTGATGAGCGATCTCCTTTGAGAAGCTTCTGTCTTCAGCCGCAAGGAAACTGTCTTCAGCCGCAAGGAGACTCGACGACACACTAACCATGGTAATTGACAAATCTTTGCATTAACAAAATTATGTTAAAAGGCCTGGCAGGGCCAGAAAAACCAAAGTGCAGAGCTGCAGGGCCATAGAAGTAAAATGCAGAAAGTTGCAGTTTCTGAAGATTGATCCAGAATTGATCGCTCAGCCTGAGCAATTGATCGACAGACTTGAGCGATTGATCACTCACAGAAGAAATTTGACAAAATTGTTGCTAGAGTGAAGTGAAGAATTGCGATTGATCGCCCAGCCTGAGCGATTGATCGCCCATCCCATAGATCAATCGCCAGAATGCAGATTTTTAAGAAATTTGGAAAAAACTCTTTGGACACTTTTTGCACCCTCCGATTGATCGCTGGACACTGACCGATTGATCGCCAGAAGTGACCGATTGATCTCTCAACCAGTCGATTAATTGCCAGATCTGAAAGATGCAGTTTATACAGTTATTTGAACTAGCGATTGATCGCCCAGTCTGAGCGATCAATCAACAATGTGCCCAGTTTAGAAATTTTCAAGTCTGGCTCAGATTTTCTCTACGCAGTGCGAAACCTTATGCAAGTTCTGGAAGATTCTTACGCAACAGAGCCTCCCCACTATAAAAAGACACCTAGGGGCTTTTCCTAGGGTATCATAGAAGCTAAGGGACGTCGTGGGAGAGGAAGGAATCCGTCGTAGAGCGTATGTAACCCTCCAAACTCCGGTTTTTCTATGTTTTCTAGTTTTTCATGAGTTTTAGTTGTAGTATGACAATACTCGGCTAGAATCTCTCAGCTAAGAGATGAAGCTTGTAGTCGATTTCATGTTTAATTCAGGTCAGTTCAAGTAATTGTGCTTCAAGTTTGGATTTTTGCATATTTTAGTTCCCAAAGTTGATAGTTTTAGATGTTTTATGAGAGTTCATGTGCTCCGGACGTGGGTTCCTTGCAATTCTCTGAGATTATCATGTTGTGCTTATTTAGATTCGAATTATAGTAATCCTTGAGCAGGCCATAGTCCATAGGCATGGCTGTTACTTCGAAGGCTATGATTTTGAATTCTATATGTGTTGAATGGGACTAGAACTTAGAAGTTCAACTTGAGTGGGATTGAATGTGCTTCAAAGCTTTATTTTCCAACTAGATGAGAGATAGGACTTCACATCTAGTTGTGTATCTTGCTTGGATTGATTGGATTGACATGGGATTGCTACAAGTGGATCCTTGAATGCCTTAGTGCCTTTAAATTACTGTTTTCTATTAGGTTTCTGTTTTAGCATAATTGTTCCAATTAAATCTCTTATTTATTACAAATTGAGTTGCTGGAATAGTTTGGAACTTGTTCTCCAATTCCCTGTGGATCGACCTCGGTCTTACCGAGTTTTATTACTACATCACAGCCTTGCACTTGAGGCGAGCGAACAAGTTTTTAGCGCCGTTGCCGGGGAATTTAGATAACGGTTTTCAAATTGTTTTAGTGGCTGTAGAAGTAGAAGTAGATAGGGTTTTTCTGATTCCTTAGAACTAATCAAAATTGTTTGTTTTGTAGGATTTCTTCTCTAGTTCAAGCACATCGGGTAATATCCTTCTAACTTAGCTTTTTGCAGATTTTTCAATTTTTTTAGATCATTTTCAGATTTTAGGACTAGTTTAGTTTTTAGTTGAGTGGTTTATGTCCCGTTGGGAACGTGACCACTCCAATCGTCTCCAATCTGAAGGTGGCCTAATTGGACCATTGTCAGTCCATAGACGAGTCCGAAATTACCAAGAACATTGTGAAAGTTTGGGGAGTATGGATCAAACACCTTTAAGGAATCCCCCCCTACTCCGACTACAAAAGCAAATCAAGAGGGAGTAGGAGAGAATGAGGTACATAACATTCCTCCAATGAGATCACTACGGGACTACCTACAACCAGCCCGTGCAACTACACCCTCTTGTATGGTTCTACCACCAACTGGGGGAAATATTGATATAAAGCCGAGCGTGATTCAACTAATACCAAAGTTCCATGGGCTAGATTCTGACAGCCCATATTTGCACTTAAAAGAATTCGAAGAAGTGGTGGTTACCTTGCAATACACCAATGTTTCGGAAGATACCATTAAGCTTAAACTCATTCCCTTTTCATTGAAAGAAAGAGCCAAGAATTGGCTTCACTCTCTTAGACCACACTCGATAGGGTCATGGAACGAGATGACCCAGGAATTCTTGAAAAAGTTCTTCCCGGCTCATAAAACGAACACCCTCCGACGAGCCATAATGAATTTTTCAGCTAAAGAGGGTGAATCTTTCTTCCAATGTTGAGAAAGGTTTAGAGACCTCCTGCTTGCTTGCCCACATCATGGCTACAAAAGTTGGCGAATTATAAACTTCTTCAACGATGGATTAAGTTCCAATATGCGCCAATTCGTAGAGATGATGTGCAACGGCGAGTTCATGAACAAAAATTCAGATGAAGCTTGGCGTTATTTGGATATGTTGGCTGAGAATGCCCAATCTTAGGATACCTCGGATAAACCCAATAACCCCAAGCCTACTCAAGAGAAAGAGAAAGGAGGGATCTATATCCTCAAGGAGGAAGACGACGTGAATGCAAGGTTAGCCAACCTCACAAGGAAGATCGAGGCCATGGAACTTAGTAAGAGTGGAGTTCCAAAGTGCAATGAAGCTATTGAAACCATATGTGGGATTTGTCTCACCAATTTCATGCTACATAAGATTGTCCTACAATTCCTGCATTTCAAGAGGTGTTACATGAACATGCAAATGCCACATATGGGTATCAATGACCTTTCAATGGATCGGTGGGTAATACGTACAATACTAGTTGAAAGAACCACCCAAATTTCAGTTGGAAGAATGTTCCCACGGGCAATCCTACCAACTCTCAAAGAGGGCCACCCATGCAAAATATGGCCCCACCTCAATTCTCGATGGAGGATACCTTGAAAGCGTTTATACAAGGGCAAACGCAAATCAATCAAACAAACCAGCAAATGTTCCAAGAGCTTAAAGTCTCGGTTGATGAGATTAAGGGACGTTTGAATGGTAGGGAAGGGACCTTTCCGGCCCAACCTCAGCCCAATCCAAAGCAAGTACATGAAGTGAGTATTCCTAATCTCTCCAACCAACATATGGAGTAAGCCAAATCTGTCACCACTCTTAGAAGTGGTAAACAAATTGACAAATCTATTCCGGTGAAGGCTGACAAGCCTAATGATCCGGTAAATTCTGAGGATGAAAACGGATCTAACTTAACCCCACAAGAAATGGAACGTGTTTAAAAGCCCGTAGCACCATTCCCTTCGAGATTGGTTGCTCCAAAATCTCTCTCAAACTCTCATGATATTCTAGAGATTTTTAGACAAGTCAAGATCAACATTCCCTTGTTGATGCCATCAAACAAGTCCCCTCCTATGCCAAGTTTCTAAAGGACCCATGCACAACCAAACGTAAGTATAATGTACAGTAAAAGGCCTTCTTAAATGAGCAAGTAACTGCCATTCTCACTCAAAAGACCCCCCCAAAATTCAAAGATCCCGGTAGTCCCACAATTTCATGTATCATTGGAGACTACTGGATTGAGCGTGCATTACTAGACTTGGGGGCAAGTGTAAATTTGATCCCGTACTTGGTATACGAGCAATTGGGTCTTAGTGAATTAAAACCCACCAAAACCACATTGCAACTCGCTGATAGATCCATCCGTGTACCGAGAGGAATAGTTGAGGATGTGCTAGTCCAAGTTGATAAATTCTACTACCCGGTAGATTTCATTATTTTGGACACATAACCGGTTATGGATGCTAGCACCAAAATACCGGTGATTTTAGGCCACCCATTCCTTGCAACATCAAACGCAATCATAAATTGCCGGAATGGAGTGATGCAAATGTCCTTTGGGAACATGACATTGGAGGTGAATGTGTTACACTTGGGCAAAAGGCATAGGGATGATGATGATGTCCACGAGGTTGATATGATTGATTCAATCATGGAAGAGGAGTTCGCTTTAAGGTAGAATTTTGATCCTTTAGATGTTGTTAGCTTTGATCCCTTTGAGGATTAGGACGACAATGATGGCCCCCATGAGGTAAACATGATAGAATCTATGGAAGATGGGGGGTTTTTCCAACATGATCTACTTGAAAGCTTGGGGACATATTTGACACATTCTAAGGATGAATCTAATTCTAATTTTAATAAGACCTTGGAAGTGTCAATTTCTGAAAATTTATTTGACAAGTCACCAATTTCTGATTTACACAAATTTGTTATGCAGGATTTGAAAGAATTGGTACTTGACTTGCCTACAGAGAGGCTAATTTATGAAAGTACAGAGGTTGAGGACCCACTCCAACCTATATAAAATTCTGAGAATGAGGAAGACGTAAAGGGTCAAAATCTGAAAACTTCCTTTCCTGAGGTCTCCTACACACTCGAGGAGTGTTTAGCATATTTTGAAGATCAGGATGATCCCATGATTCAGGACATAGTAAATGCTTTGAGAGAGAGACCTCATGCGCCTAAAAAGCTTCCTTCCACAGAGTGCCAAATTAAAGAATCAACTGTGCAAGCACAAGCGACAAATGATTATGTGCAGACCATACCAATGTTTGAGGATGAAGCGATTGAAGTCTCCACATCTCTTTAGTTTGTTCAAACCGAAGAACACTTCTGGGATGACCCATACTTGAATAATTTTTGCCCAGACAAGAGGGAAATGAGATCCATACTTAATGATTTCCAACCAATGCAATTCTCCTTTCCTAGTACATGTGACAATTTTTTTGAGGAACCCGTTGAAATTTTTCAGCAGGATTTTCAATGGGCTAGACTGGTTGATGTCACCGATGTACTTTCCAAAGCAAGATGGTGAATAGTTCTTCTGAATAATTTGTTGCACCACTTGATGATCTTGCTCAACTTTGTCCTTTTGGATGTTATACTGATAATCGATCTCCTAATTTGATGGAGATCCTCTTTTTTAAAGGATGGGTTAGGTATCTTTATTGCTTTCCGTAGATTAGGTTTAGTTGTTTTAGTTTTGCTTTCTTAGTAGCTTTAGTTGTTGTGTTATAGATTTTCATGATCGACCCTCTCAGGTATTATTGTTCTCACTCCCTTTTCTTTTACCATTGCTCTCATGTTCATGCTCATTGTATATCTTTTTACATTAAGGACAATGCAAGATTTGGTTGGGGGGTGAGATGAGATTCCTCATCTAGCATGTTGCAACACTTCGAACATCATATTGTGCAAATTTTTTTCAACATTTCTAAAATTTCAAAACTCCTTTAGAAAACCTTATTTCTATGCATTCGAGGTGATACGAGTATAAGAAGAGGAGATATGAAGTGTGTGATGTTGTAAGTCTTGAACTTCTCTTAATATAATGGTTTCATATGTGAATTTCCCTATTTATGTGATTGATAAAAAAATTGAACACTTTTACACGTAGTCCACATTACACGATTTTCATGGTTTGAAAGGATTATATGATTTGTGGGTTAGCTAGACTTAAGTTTTTGAGGTGTTGAGGAACAAAGCCGGGGTACTTTGTCCATGGAAAAATAACGAAAGATATGGATTTCTAAAAATCCCATCTAATTTAAAAGAAAAAGGAAAAAGGAAGGATGAAATTGAGAATGATGGAAAAATGGTGGAAAATTCCGAAGAGGGCTACCTATTACCAATCGGGGGATGGTCTACCCGTAACCAAAGCCGGAAATGGGACGTAGTGTGAAAGTCGTCGGAAGGACGGTAAGGCAAATTCCTGTCATTGGCTTGTTGTTGCTTTGTACACCTTGAGATCCGTAGTTTAGTTGATCTATGGAGAAGATAATCCCAGAAACTTATGAGATGAACTTTCACTATGCACACTAGGTTAAATTTGTTCGAGTTCTTCTATTTATCAATCGATCAGCGGGAATTTTATATGGAAGCTTATTATGTTTTGAGAGTTTGAGGTTTCAACTTCTATCACCAAATTTTTTCTGAATTTTATACTTCTATGTATTGGAGTGGATAGAAACATGGTTTCTGAAGGAGAGTTGGGTTTGGAGGTTTGATCTTGTTCCACGCATGTTTTGATCAGGACTAGCAAAAAGCTGGTTAGGGGGTGTGTTGAACCTCTAATTTATACATTGCATAACCCATTACATCACATTATATGCATGGTTTGCATGTTTAAAAGGTCCATCTAACGCATGTTTTGTGATTGTAGGAATGAGAGTGGATTTCACCCAATTGGAGACCAAAAGGATCCATTTAGAACAATTGGATGAAGGTTGAAGGAGGACCAAAGAAAGAAGGAATCAAGTAGAAGAGAGAGAAGAAGAGAGAGAAGAAGAAAGAGAAGAAGAAAAACATAGAAGAAATTATGTTAAAAGACCTAGCAGAGCCAGAAAAATCATAGTGCAGAGCTGTAAGGCCATAGAAGTAAAATGCAGAAAGTTGCAGTTTCTGAAGATTGATCCAGAGATTGATCCGTCGATTGATCGCTCACAGCAGAAATTTGACAAAATTGTTGCTGGAGTGAAGTGAAGAATTGCGATTGATCGCCCAGCTTGAGCGATTGATCGCCCATCCCATAGATCAATCGCCAGAATGCAGATTTTGAAGAAATTTGAAAAAAACTCTCTGGACACTTTTTGCACCCTCGATTGATCGCTGGACACTGATTGATTGATCGCCACAAGTGACCGATTGATCTCTCATCCAGTCGATTAATCGCCAGATCCGAAAGATGCAGTTTATACAATTATTTGAACTAGCGATTGATCACCCAGTCTGAGCGATCAATCGACAATGCACCCAGTTTAGAAATTTCCAAGTCTGGCTCCGATTTTCTCTGCACAGTGCGTAACCTTACGCAAGTTCTGGAAGATTCTTACGCAACAGAGCCTCTCCACTATAAAAAGACACCTAGGAGATCTTCCTAGGGTATCATTGAAGCTAAGGGACGTCGTGGGAGAGTAAGGAAGCTGTCGTGAAGCGTCTGCAACCCTCCAAACTCCGATTTTTCTATGTTTTCTAGTTTTTCATGAGTTTTACTTGTAGTATGACAATGCTCAGCTAGAATCTCTCAGCTAAGGCTGAGAGGTGAAGCTTGTAGCTAATTTCATGTTTAATTCAGGTCAGTTCAAGTAATTTTGCTTCAAGTTTGGATTTTTACATATTTTAGTGCCCAAGGTTGATAGTTTTAGATGTTTTATGAGAGTTCATGTGCTCCGGACATGGGTTCCTTGCAATTCTCTGAGATTATCATGTTGTGCTTGTTTAGATTCGAATTATAGTAATCCTTGAGTAGGTCATAGTCCATAGGCATGGCTGTTACTCCGAAGGCTATGATTTTGAATTCTATATGTGTTGAATGGGACTAGAACTTGGAAGTTCAACTTGAGTGGGATTGAATGTGCTTCAAAGCTTTATTTTCCAACTAGATGAGAGATAGGACTTCACATCTAGTTGTGTATCTTGCTTGAATTGATTGGATTGACATGGGATTGCTACAAGTGGATCCTTGAATGCCTTAGTGCCATTAAATTATTGTTTTCTATTAAGTTTCTGTTTTAGCATAATTGTTCCAATTAAATCTCTTATTTATTACAAATTGAGTTGCTAGAATAGTGTGGAACTTGTTCTCCAATTCCCTGTGGATCGACCTCGGTCTTACCGAGTTTTATTACTACATTGCAGCCTTGCACTTGAGGTAATCGAACACCCACATCATGGCTACGAAATTTGTCGGGTAATAAGGTTTTTCTATGAAGGACTGACTTCAACCATGTGCCAATTCGTAGAGATGATGTGCAATGGAGAATTCATGAATAAGGAAGCCAAGGAAGTATAGGACTATTTTGATGAATTAGTCGAGAATGCACGGTCTTGGGATACATCTAGACCAACAAATTCCAAAACAAGCCAACAAAAGGAAAAATGAGGAATTTATGTCCTCTCAGAAGAAGATAATATACGTGCACGTGTGGCTAGCCTCACTAGAAAAGTCGAGGCCATGGAATTAAGGAAAGGAGAGACGATCAACTTAAAAGACGTTGAAACTGCTTATGGAAATTGTGTCGAAAATCAACATGCAACACAAGATTATCCCACAATTTCAACATTTCAAGATATCTTACAAGAACAATCAAATGCCATAAACAGTTATCAACAGTCATTTAGTGCTCCAAACTCAAACACGTATAATTCTAGTTGAAAGAACCATCCCAACTTCAGTTGGAGGAATGGACCCACTACGAATGCAAATAACACACCTCAAGTTCAACCTTTACTAGGTCCATCCCTACTTATTACACCAAAAGCTACGCTAGAGGAGATGTTGGGTGCATTCATATCGGTTTAAGCTGAATAGAACAAGACAAATTCTCTGAAAATTGATGGGTTCATGCAAGAGCAACTGAAATTCAATCAAAATTCATCTCAAGCCATTAATGACTTGAAAAACTCAATGGCTAGAGTTGAATCTCATCTCAGTGTTAGGGAGAAAGGCACACTTCCTGCCTAACATCTTCCTAACCCAAGAACCCAATTTGAGATACAAGACGCAAGCTCATCCTCCCAACATATGGAGCATGTTCAAGCTATCATTACTTTGAGAAGTGAAAAAATAATCGACAAATCTAATCCGGTGAAGGCCCCAAAGCCTAATGATCCAGAAATTTTCAAAGAGGATGAAAGCCCGAACAATACTCTATATGAGAAAGAACCAAAAAGACAACACAAGCAGGTTGCCTCATTTCCCCAAAGGTTGATTTCACCCAAACCTTTAGACAAAAACCTCAAAATTTTAGAGGTTTTTAAGCAAGTGAAGATCAACATCCTGTTGTTAAATGCTATAAAGCAAACACCATCCTATATCAAATTTCTAAAGGAATTGTGTACAGTCAAAAGGAAACACAATGT
Organism: Liriodendron chinense; assembly: GCA_003013855.2. Lineage (NCBI taxonomy): Eukaryota > Viridiplantae > Streptophyta > Magnoliopsida > Magnoliales > Magnoliaceae > Liriodendron > Liriodendron chinense. The sequence goes on from PVNU02004068.1 coordinate 27,697, forward strand.
TCACAACAAAGTACTTTTGACTAAGAATTTGAGTGCTATTATCATACAAGAGGTTCCCCAAAAATACAAGGATCCGGGTAGTCCAACCATCTCATGCATCATAGGAGACTACCGGATTAAACAAGCCTTACTTGATTTAGGGGCAAGTGTTAACCTCATTCCATACTCAGTTTATGAACAACTTGGGTTGGGTGAATTGAAACTCACCATCCAACTTGCTGATAGATCTATTCGTATACCGAGAGGAGTGATTGAAGATGTCTTAGTCCAAGTTGATAAATTCTACTACCCAGTAGACTTTATTGTCTTGGATACACATCCCGTGATAGGTACCGGTGATCAAATTCCCATCATACTTGGCCACCCTTTTCTAGCTACTTCAAATGCAATTATCAATTGTAGAAACGGGCTTGTACAAATGTCCTTTGGAAATATGATACTCGAGCTGAATATATTTGATTTATGCAAACAACCACGGGAAGTTAATGATGAGATCCACGGGATAAACTTGATTGCATCATTCGTGGAGGAGACATTCCCCTCGACATTATATTTTGACCCTTTGAAGGCATGTTTGGCCCACTCTCATGGGAAAAATGATGACACAATACGAGAGATGGATGCCATTTTAGATGTTACGCCGGTACTTGATAACAAAAGATGGAGGGCACTATTTGAACCTTTACCCATAAGCGAGAACAAGCCTCTCCCATCCAATATCAAGGCACCAACGCTCGACCTAAAATCATTACCAAGTGATTTGAAATATGTATATTTCGGTTTAGATGAGACATATCCGGTGGTGATTTCCCACTTGGATGAGGAATAAGAGGGTAGGCTAATAGCCACTCTAATAGAGCATAAGAGTGCCATTGGATGGTCGATTGCGGATCTCAAAGGCATAGACCCACTGATTTGTACTCATCGCATACACCTTGAGGAGAATACGAAGACATCTAGGCAACCATAAAGACGCCTCAATCCAAACATGAAGGAGGTGATTAAGGCCGAAGTGGTGAAACTATTAGATGTGGGTATCATTTACCCAATATCCGAGAGTCAATGGGTGAGCCCAACTCAAGTGGTGCCTAAGAAATTCGGAATAATCATCATAGCCAATGCCAATAATGAACTCGTACCAACCAGAGTCACTACCGGTTAAAGAATGTGCATTGACTACAGGAAGCTAAATACAGTTACGAGGAAAGACCACTTCCCCCTACCGTTTGTTGATCAAATTTTAGAAAGGTTGGCGGGTCATTCCCATTTTTGCTTCCTTGATGACAATTCAGGATATAACCAAATAGAGATCGCCCTAGAGGACCAAGAGAAGACAACATTCACATGTCCATTCAACACTTTCGCCTATCGAATGATGCCATTTGGACTATATAACGCCCCTGCCACTTTTCAGCGTTGTACGCTGAGTATTTTTTCTGATATGGTAGTGACAATTCTCGAAGTCTTCATGGATGATTTCTCTGTATTTGGTTGTAACTTTGATGAGTGTCTTATGCACTTGAAAACTGTGTTGAAAAGATGTGAAGAGAAGAACCTTGTATTGAATTGGGAGAAATGTCACTTCATTGTTCAAAAGGGAATTGTACTTAGTCACATCATGTCACAAAATGGAATCGAGGTGGACAAAGCTTAAATCGGTCTTTTCTCTAACCTTCCACCACCCAAGAGCATACGAGATATGCGGTCCTTTTTTAGACACGCCGGATTTTATAGACGGTTCATAAAGGACTATAGTTCACTCTCTCGTCGTTTATGTAACCTTCTTCAAAAGGAGAACTCATTCGAGTGGAATGAAGATTGTCAAAATGCCTTTGAAAAACTTAAAGGTAGATTGACATGTACTCCCATAATCCAACCACCTGATTGGAACCTTCCTTTTGAAATTGTGTGCGATACAAGCGACTACGCTATTGGGGCTATGTTAGGCCAAAGAAAAGAAAAGAAGCCATGTGTCATCTACTATGCAAGTAGAACCTTAAATTCAGCCCAAGCAAACTACACTACTACAGAAAAAGAACTTGTGGCCGTAGTTTTTGCCTTGGACAAGTTTAGGTCCTACTTGATTGGATCCAAGATCATCATATTCACCGACCATGCCGCGCTTAAGTACCTTCTCTCTAAGAAGGATGCTAAGCCATGCTTATTAAGATGGATACTCCTACTCCAAGAATTTGACATAGAAATACGTGATAAGAAAGGAGTAGAGAACGTAGTGGCTGACCATCTCTCTAGACTTGTTCTCACCGATTTCCCTGAGACGACGGCGATCAATGACATGTTTCCTGATGAACAACTTTTCAAAGTCTCCCAATTGCCATGGTATGCGGACATTGCTAACTATCTTGCTACAGGTACAATTTCGACACATTGGAAAAAGCAAGATAAAGATAAGTTCTTCAATGAGGTGAGAAAATTCATATTGGACGACCCATACTTATTCAAGTATTGTCCTGATCAAATCATAAGGAGATGTGTGCCGGATGATGAGCAATGCAGTATCATCTCCTTTTGTCATTCTCAAGCATGTGGCGACCACTTCTTGGCTAAGAAGACCACAGCCAAAATTCTACAATGTGGGTTTTATTAGCCCACCATGTTCAAAGATACCCATGAGTTTTGTAAAACGTGTGAGCCGTGTCAGAAATTTGTTAGTGCACTTTTCAGTGGCATACTAGTGCACCTTGTTTGTCAATTACTTAGGTTAGTAGGTCTAGTGTCGGTTGAGCTTAATGAAGACGAAGACCGAAGACTCAAGACGGACCGGCTGCATCAAGGATGAAGAAACAGGTAAAAGAGATGCCTTGGTGTGCCTTACCTTGACCAAAACCTAACCCATAACCTCTTAGATGACTTGCACCACCTAGGTATACCTTTAGTCATCATCATTAGTCTTAGAACTCCATGAAAAACATGATAAATTAGACTAATTAAAGAGGTGGAAGCTGCTGTAATCAAATAGGCTCAAACAACAGTTTTCGATTGATCTCCGATCAATCGGACGTTGGCTCCGATAGGACTCCGATCAATCGGAGCGAAGTTCCGATCAATCGAAAATTGTTCCAGCAAACTTTGAAAATTCACTGGACATATTTCCGATCAATCGGACAGGCTTCCGATCCATCGGAAGGGGCCGTCCGATCAATCGGACTTGTCTCCGATCCATCAGACTGGTTTCCGATCAATCGGACCTTCTTCCGATCAATCGGAGATGCGCGAATCTGCCCGTTTTTTTACCGTTGGAGCTCGAACTTTATAAATATTGAGCTCGGTTCTTGGGCATTTAGAGAGGGTTTTGAGAGCCTATTTGCCATACCTTTTGTACATCATATGAGGCCTCAAAGAGGAGGAGATACAAGTCATATCCCTTGTGTGTAAATCACAAGTGAGGGAATTCAAATGCAAACATAGAGATGACTTGATTCCTCTCTCAATTCTAGAGGTGAGACACTATACCACATAGTTATATCTCTTGTCCAATACCTCTAGAAGACCCTCTAGGTGAATCTCCTAGTTAGAACAAGCTACATATCCCATGTAGGAGATTCAACCATCCTCCCATCACCTTGGTCATCTCAAAGAAGATCATATGCAAGGCGGTTGATCGTTGGAGCTGAAGCCTTGGCAAAGCGGCGGCGTCAAAGATCGGGGGAGCACAAGGGGAGCTGATTTAAGCACGGGAGAGCGAGAAGAAGCAACCCGAAGCGGCGCTGAACAAGGGGCTCAATCCGACAAGTAGGTTGCCTTGTTAAGAGTCCATCCACTCAATTCCCTGTGGGAGTTGAGTGTAGAGTTTGTTTGACAAACTCGACCTAGGGTCGTTAGCCGATCCTTGGCCTATTAGTTGGGCCTAAAATCTAGGGACGTCAGCCGTTCCTTGGCACATTAATCGGGCCTAAAACAAAGTCTCCAAGGGGGAGCCACCAACACGGGTGCAAACGTGTAGGTTGGGAGGAACCTGTAAACTCCCCGGTTGGGTGGATCCGAGTTAAAACACCTTGGTTGGGAGGAACCAGATTTAAACTCCCCAGTGAATGTCGGTGTGCTCAAAGGGGTTGAGTACTTGAACCGGGAGTGGAGTAGACAAGTAGTCGAACCACTATACATCGTTGTGTTTGTGATTGTTCTTGAGCACATTTCTCTTTATGCATTATGTTTAATTGATCAATTATGAATGCTTAGTTAGGAATGTATGCCAGGCACTCGATAGGCACAGCCACACTCACAAGATGTACTTTCACTACCTCATGTTGACTTGAGCATTTCTTGATCCATCCTCTATAGTCCACATGAGTTGTTTAGACTAGGTTGCTGATTGCTCTTAACTTTTGCTAGTCTTTTAATTGGACCCACTTAGGCTTGGAAGCCGAAGTGTTAATCGCTTACGTAGTATAATTTGTTGAATTTGTTAAGTAGGCGAAAAGATTTTGAAAAAGGTCCTATTCACCCCCCTCCTATAGGTTAAGCCATAATTCTAGTTGCTCCTCAAGATTTCGCACATGTATGCATAGGGTGTCGTGTTAGACTACCCGACGCAATTTCAAAATTGGGAGGAATATCCCATAGAAATATGATGCCTCTCAATCCCATCTTACCAATCGAAATTTTTTATTGTTGGGGTATCAATTTCATAAGACCATTCCCATCTTCTTTTGGAAATTTGTATATTCAGTTTGCCATTGATTTTGTTTCAAAATGGGTCAAGGCAATTCCATTTCGGAACAATGACCATCAAGCAGTCATTCGTTTCTTAAAAGAAAACATCCTTTCCCAGTTTGGAATACCTCGAGTCAGCATAAGTGATGGAGGGTCTCACTTTTGTAATCGCCCATTTGAAGCCTTAATGAAGAAATATGGCATCAATCACAAAGTGAGCACTCCTTATCACCCACAAACAAGTGGACAAGCTGAGATATCCAATCGGGAAATTAAACATATTTTGGAGAAAACAGTGAACCCCGATTACAAGGATTGGTCGCTTCGACTTACCGATGCACTTTAGGCTTATCATACCGCTTTTAAGACCCCCATTGGAATGTCTCCCTATAGACGTGTCTATGTGAAAGTTTGTCACTTGCCCGTAGAGTTGGAACATAAGGCTTATTGGGCGATAAAGAAGATGAATTTTGATTATGACAAAGCAAGCTCGTTACGCAAACTTCAATTGAATGAACTTGCGGAACTCCGAAACGAGGCATATGAAAATGCGAGAATTTACAAGGACAAGACGAAGGTGTTCCATGATAAGAACATCCTTCGTAAGACCTTTACGATTGATCTAAAAGTCCTTATGTATAATTCTCGCTTACATTTATTTCCAGGGAAATTGAGATCTTGATGGTCCGGTCCCTACATTGTACAAACTGTTTACCCATATGGGACTGTCGAGTTGTTGAATCCAAGGAACGACAACATCTTTAAGGCAAATGGTCAGCGACTAAAGCCGTTCTTTGAGAATTATCCTTCAGAAGGTATGTCTATACCTTTGACTGATCCTGTGTATCAGGATCTTTGATCTCCTAGTCTAATGGAGGTATAGAGTAGTTAGGATTAGGATTTTGTTGCTTTTTGTTTGCTTTTTCATAGGTTTGTTAGAAGGAGGTAGAATTTCACTTTTGTTCTCTCAGGTACTATTATTCCTCACTCCCTTTACTTTAAAATTGCTCTCATGTTTTGCTCATTGCATATCTTTTACATTGAGGACAATGAACGATTTGATTGGGAGTGTGGGATCACTAGGATGAATTGAGTGTAGTGTTTTGTAACATCTTGAGTAATTATGTAGAACTTTTTCAATTTTTCAACAAATTCAAAACTCCATTGGAAAACTTTGTTTCTATGCATTTGGGATGGTGTAAGTATAAGAAAAAGGAGAAGCAAAGTGAGTGAAGTTGAATATCTTAAACAATCTCTAAGATACTAGTTTTGTATGCGAATTCTCCTATTTTTATGATTGATAGAGTTTCTAAACACTTTTACACCTAGTTCACATTACATGATTCTCATGCCTTGAAAGGATTATGTAGAATTGTGGATTGGTTAAGTTTGGATTTAAGGTGTTGAGAAACCAAGCCGGGGTACTTTGTCCATCCTTGTCCATGGGAAAATAGCGAAAGATATGGATTTCTAAAAATCCTATCTAATGAAAAAGAAAACAGGAAAGGAAGGATGAAAATATGGGAATGATGGAGAATATGGTGGAAAATTTCGAGAATGGCTACCTATTACCAACCGGGGGATGGTCTACCCGTAACTAAAGTCGGAAATGGGACGTAGTGTGAAAGCCATCGGAAGGACGGTAAGGCAAATTCTTGTCAAAGGCTTGTTGTTGATCCATGCACCATTGAATCCATACCTTAGCTAATTCATGAAGAAGGTAACCCCAGAAATCCATGAGATGAGTATTCACTGAGCACACCAGGTTAAATTGTTTGGATTCTTCTATTTATCAATCAATCAGAGGAAATTTCGTATGAGTACTTGGTATGTTTTGGGAAAGTTCAAGGTTTCAATCTCTATCACTTTGTTTTTCTAATTTTTACACTTGCATGTCTTAGAGTGTATAAAAGCATAGTTTTTGAAGGAGAGTTGGGTTTTGAAGAATGAAATTTGTTTCACGCATGTTTTGCTCGGGACTAGCAAAATGCTGGTTGGGGTGTGTGTTGAGCTCTTAAATATGCATATTCTAACCCCATTTTATCACTAACTATACTTGAAATACATGATTAAAGACCCAACTAATGCATGGTTTTGTGGTTATAGGAATAAGAGAGATGATTCATCAATTGAAGACTTAAAGATGTTATTCACAAGCATTGAAGATCAAAAGACAAAGCGTCAAAGGGTGAAAGAAAGAAGCAAAGGAGAGAAGAAAAGAGGGCAGAAAAATGCACCCAAGACTGGTCATCCATAACCCAGGACCGGTCGTCCGACTGGTCCGAATACTCAATAGAAGGGGCCCTACTGCAAACCTTGCTGGACCATCCACGACCGGTCATACGACCGGTCGTCCACTGCTTAGACCGATCGTCATCTAACCGGTCCTTGAATTAAAATTCTGGGTTCGAATTTATGAAAACGCACTTGACTGTTTTTGCACTTTTGAGACCGATCGTCTATTGGCTCAGACTGGTCGGCTGCGTAACAGAGCTTCTTCTACAAGCTCCGAGTTTTACTGCGCAAAGCGTATTTCTAGGGGATTTCTCGAAGTTTCTTCGCACCTAGGGCTTCAAAGCTATAAAAGGACTCCTCTAGCTCATTCCTAAGGCATCCTAGAAGAGAATTATCACGGTGGGAGGCGGCGAAAGTTAGATCAGGAGTTCTACAATTTCTCCTAGTTTGTTCTTCTATTTTTATGCTTTTATTAGTAGCTTTCATGTTTGCTTGGATCATGAACGGCTAAACCTCTTAGCTAGGGCAAATAGGTGAAGCTTGTAGTGAATCTAAGATGTTTCAATTCGTTTGATTTGGTTTCAAGTTGGATTATTAGTGAAGAATAATGGTTTGAAGTTTGAATAAAGCTCTAAGTAGTTTTTCTTAATCTTATGATGGCTCATGGATGTTTAGAAGAATTGCTTGAGTTCTTAATTGTTTTGAGTTAGTCTAGACCTGTATGATCCGAGGAATTGGATTCAATACGCTTTAGACCTATGATCCTCATGTGGGAACTTCATACCAAAAGTTCTATTTTTCTGAAATTTCTGGATTATGTGAGATTGTGTATGTGATTTGAATCAACTTCAAATCATGATCTAGTTATACCTTGTGAAAGGATTTAATAATGATTATGATTGTGATCTTAACCTATTGGAATTAGGATTGACCTATGCAATTGAGTGTGCTCAAGTCCTAGCTTGAATTGAGAGAATCATGTACATGAATCACGCATATGCTAGATTGTTTGTTTTAACTACTCCATCATCGGGCTAGATATGATTTAATTTTGATTCTAGTTGAAAAAGTGAGAAACCACAGCGAATTAAGCATCAAGGATTGCTACAAGTGGATCCTTAAACCCCTAGTGCTTTTTATTATTGATTACATTCAATTTAATTTGAAATATCTATCTACACCAATTTCCTAAAATCCTGTTTAGTTAACTCTTAAGTAGAAACCATTAGAAGTATTTTGTGAATTCCTACACAAGTCCCTGTAGATCGACTTCGGTCTTATCGAGATTATTAGTACATCGCAACCCTACACTTGGGGAAGCGAACAAGTATTCACCTTATGATTAATGCCATATTTCTTCATTAATACTTCAAATGGTCAATTACAAAAGTAAGACCCTCCATCACTGATAATGACTCGAGGGGTTCCAAACCGAGAAAGAATGTTTTCTTTTAAGAAATGAATGACTATTTTATGGTCATTGGTCCGGCAAGGCATCGCCTCGACCCACTTCGAAACATAATCAATGGCAAGCAATATGTATAAATTTTCAAAAGAAGATGGGAATGGGCCCATGAAATCGATGCCCGAACAATAAAAAATTTCGATTGTTAAGATGGGATTGAGTGGCATCATATTTCAACAGGATATTCCTCCCAATTTCTGGCAAGGCTCATAAGCCTTACAGAACTCATATGTATCTTTGAACATGGTGGGCCAATAGAACCCAAATTGCAGAATTTTGGCTGTGGTCTTCTTGACCGAAAAGTGGCCACCACATACTTGAGAATGACTAAAGGAGATGATACTGTGTTGCTCATCATCTGGCACACATCTCCTTATAATCTGATCGGGACAGTACTTGAACAAGTACAGGTCATCCCACATGAACTTTCTTACCTCACTGAAGAACTTATCTTTATCTTACTTTTTCCAATGTGTTGGAATGATACCTATAGCAAGATAGTTAGCAATGTCTGCATACCATGGTAATTGGGAGACTTGGAAAAGTTGTTCATCAGGGAACATGTCATTGATCGCAATCGTCTTAGAGGAATCGGTGAGAATAAGTTGTGAGAGATGGCCAGCCACTACGTTCTCTACTCCCTTTTTGTCTCGTATTTCTATATCAAATTCTTAGAGTTAGAGAATCCATCGTAACAAACGCAGCTTAGCATCCTTCTTAGAAAGAAGGTACTTAAGAGCGGCATGATCGGTAAATATGATGATCTTGAATCCGATCAAGTAGGACCAAAACTTGTCCAAAGCAAATACTATGGCTAAGAGTTCCTTTTCCGTAGTGGTGTAATTTGCTTAAGCCGACTTTAGAGTTTTACTTGTATAGTAGATGATGTAGGGCTTCTTCTCTTTTCTCTAGCCTAGAACTGCCCCAATAGCGTAATCACTGGCATCACACATGATCTCAAACGGAATGCTCCAATCAGGTGGTTGCATTGTAGGAGCACATGTCAACATGCCTTTAAGTTTGATAAAGGCATTTTGGCATTCCTCATTCCACTCGAATGAGTTTTCCTTTTGAAGGAGGTTACATAAAGGACGAGAGAGAGTATTAAAGTCCTTGATAAACCTCCTATATATATAGAATCCGGTATGTCCTAAAAAGGACCGCACATCTCGTACACTCTTGGGTGATGGAAGGTCGGAGATAATATCGATTTTAGCCTTGTCCACCTCGATTCCTTTGGCTGAGATAATGTGACTAAGGACTATTCCCTTTTGAACCATAAAGTGACATTTCTCCCAATTAAACACAATGTTCTTGTCTTCACACCATTTCAAAACAGTTTTTAAGTGCCCAAGGCACTCATCAAAGTTTCTGCTATATACTGAGAAGTCGTCCATGAAGACTTCAAGAATTGTTCCCACCATATCATAAAAAATGCTCAACATACAACGTTGAAATGTGGCAGGGGCATTGCACAGTCCAAACATCATCCTCCGATAAGCAAAAGTGCTAAATAGACATGTGAATGTTGTCTTCTCTTTATCCTCACGGGCGATCTCTATTTAGTTATATCCCGAATATCCATCGAGGAAGCAACAAGATTAAAAGAAGATAGAAGAAAAGAAAATTTCATTATCTTCAAGTGGGCCAATGGTTCAATAATTCGGAGACACGCAAATTATACTAGGGCCCCCGTTCTTACAAGTGGGCTAATGGGTCAATAATTCAAACTTTTTATCCCTTGGGCCCACCATGGATGATGATCATGCTAAAAATATCCTTATAGGGCAATCCTAGCACTCACTTGGGCCCACCATGGATGATGATCATGCCCAAAATATCCTTATAGGGCAATCCTAGCACTCAATCCATGGCTAGGGGACAAACGGTTAAGAAGATTAACGATCCGCATTCAACTGAAAATAAATAAATAAATAAAAGAAAAGAAAAAAGAAAACAGGCCAATGATTCTTTGTAGAATCTTCCAACGTGGGAGATATTGAGGGACTGCCTGCAAATGGTGGCTGGCATTGGCCCAAAGGTTTGGATCACTAAACAATGGGCCTATCCAACTGGTTAGTTGAGATCCAACATGTTGCTAAGTTCACAAAGATGTTTAGTTGTAGGTTTTAGTTTTAGCTTTAGGGTTTAGGATTAAGGTTTAGGGTTTAGCGTTTAGGTCTTGGAGACTCAACCAACTCACGGATAGCTCCGACATACATTCGGGTCTGCTCCACACAAACACGGGCCTGTCCAATGGCCAGGCCACCCATATTGCTGTTTATAGAAAATGAACAACTTTATCATGGTCATAATAATGGTTCCCACCTTTCAGGGACCCCTACTCAACATCTGGATAGCTCCGACACACAGCCGGGTCTACTCCATCAATTCCGAGCTAATACATAAACATGGGTCTGTCCAAATGGCCAGGCCACGCATATTACTGTCCATAAGAAATGGACAGCTTCATCATGGTCATAACAGTAATTCTCACCTTTTAGGGACCCCCGCTCAACATCTGAATAGCTCCAACGCACATCCGGGTCTGCTTCATCAATTCCGAGCTAATATATAAACACAGGCCTGTCCAAATAGTCAGGCCACCAATATTGTTGTCCATAGAAAATGGACAGCTTTATCATGGTCATAACAGTGGTTCCCACCTTCCAGGGACCCCCGCTTAACATCCGAATAGCTCCGACGCACATCCGGGTCTGCTCCATCAATTCCGAGCTAATACATAACACAGGCCTGTCCAAATGGCCAAGCCGCCCATATTGTTGTCCATAGGGAATGGACAGCTTCGTCATGGTCATAACAATGGTTCACACTTTCTAGGGACCCCCGCTCAACATCCATTTGGATCAACCACTCTTAATCACAATTATCATGTTCATCATCTAATTTGCCAGTAAATGATAATATAATACAATCAGTCGCCCATCCAAGGATAGATAGATTGAAATGCTTTTATTATTTCCATTTAAATGCCCAAGCCTAAATTTCAGCAACATCTACCCCCATCTCTCTAGATATATTTATCTTACATTTAATTTCCACGTAAAGTATCCACACATTGTGTGGATTATTGACCATGGAAATAAACATAAGAAATGTATCCAGAAAGAATAAGGGAGATGTCGCATGAAACTAATGACAGAGCATGTAAATGACAAACAACGAAAACATTCTAATATATCCAACCTTGGACTGTCCAACTGGACAATTTGACAGATTTCTATACCTCCAAAACACACTTTATTTATGCTCGGCAATATAGAAATCTCCAAATGGGCTAACTGATTGTATTATACTACCATTCATGGACAAAAAATAACTATTAATAACAAGCCAAGTACATCCACACATACAGCTACATACATTCACAGAAATCAACCACAGATAACTCCGACACACATCCGGGTCTGCTCCATCAATTCTAAATACACAAGCACATGAAAATGGAAGAATCATCAAGATCATGAATCAAGTCTAATCACTTACCTAATTAGATGTTTGTAAGCTTGAGAGACTATATTGTGAACAATTAAGTGTAGGGCCCACCATGATGTATTTTCCTTACATCCACACCCGTTTTAACAGCTCATTGTAGGTCATGGTCTTAAAAAAATGAAGGATCTCTAAATCTTAGGTGGACCACACCACAGGAACTAGTGGTGATTGAAAACTCACCATTAAAAACTCCTTGGTGTCCACAGGAATGTTTATTTACCATCCAACCTGTTGATACCTAGATGAAGGGACCAAACAAATATCAGCTTGATCCAAAACTTTGGTGGCCCACAAGAAGTTTTTAATGGTCAATAACCTATGTTTTTTGTGGTATGGTACACTACTTAAGATGTGGATCTGCTTAAGTTTTGGGACCATGACCTAAAATGATCTGTCAAAATGGATGGATGAATTCGGGTTGCTTTATGCACCCCATCATGGCTCATGCCCTGTAATGAGATGGTAAAGTGGATGAAAGGTGTACAACACATACATACATCACTGTACAACCCACGAATTAACTAAAACAGTGGGCCCCACCAAACAGTGGACAACGACGGTGGACCCCACAAGCAGTGAACATCGGTGGGCCCCACACGCAGTGGACAGCGATGGTGGGCCCACAATTAGTGATTTTAATTGAAAATCTGAAATGAGGGATTTTAATTTCAAAAAATTGGAAACCCTTAATTAGGGATTTACAAAACAGTGGGCCCTACCAAACATTGGACAATGATGGGGGGCCATACAAGCATGTACATCAACGGTGGGTCCCACAAGCAGTGGACAGCGACGGTGGGCCCCACAATTAGGGATTTTAATTAAAAATCCCAAATTATGGATTTTAATTTCTAAAAATTTGAAACCCCTAATTAGGGATTTACAAAACAATGGACAGTGAAGGTGGCCCCACAGAAGTGGAGATCAACGGTGGGCCCCACAGGCAGTGGACAGTGACGGTGGGCCCCACAATTAGGTATTTTAGCCCTTTAAATTGAAAATCCTAAATTAAGGATTTCAATTTTCAAAATCCCTAATTTGGGATTTCAAAATTAAAATCCCTAATTAAGAATTTTAATTTCAAAATCCCTAATTAGCAATGTACTAAATCAGTGGGCCCCACCAAATAGTGGACAGCTACGGTGGGCCCCACTAGCACTGTACATTGATAGTGGGCCCCACAAGCATTGGACATCGACAGTGGGCCCCACAAGTAATGGACAGTGATGGTGGGACCCACAGGCAATGGATTTCAGTGGTGGGCCCCACAAGCAATGGACAAAGAGAGAGAGAGAGAGAGGTGGATTACCGGAGGTGATGATGGTTGGACGTGCGGTGTGCAACGTAAAGCAGTGAGGGCCGGACTTGACTTGGGTGGTGGCCGGACGGCGTAAGGCAGTGACGACTAGACGGCGGTGACGACATGAGAGAGAGAGAGAGAGAGAGAGAGAGAGAGATGGATGGGCGTTGGAGTCGTTTCGACTTAAAACATAACATTATTACCGACGAAAATTTTCGTCGGTGATAGTTTTGTAACTCGTCGGTAAACAGATTCAAAAATATTTGGGCCCACCAGTGCTCTATCAACCCCATCCACTCCGTACATATGTTTTTAAATATACTTATTAGCTACACCAAAAATAAAAATTATAAATGAACATCCATGATCAACGACATAAAGTGAAATAATATGTCCACAGTTCATTTTGTCCGACGATGTATCTATTTCGTCGATAAAAAGTTTCTTTACCGATGAATTTTTTAGTCAGCAAAAGACTTTTTACCGACGATATTGTATAACGTCGGTAAAAATAGCCTCTCCTTCATCACAAAGGATACAAAAGGACCTTTTGCCGACGAACTATTTGGTTCGGCAGGAAAGATTACTTTACCGATGAAATAATCGTCGGGAAAATAGTTTTCACCGACGTACATAATATCGTCGAGAAAAGTTTCGAGGTCGTCGTTGTAAATGGTGACGGAAACATATTTAGTGGCTGCAAAAATGATTTATATCTTTTGCCGACGAAATATTTATTTCGTTGGGGAAAATCATGTTTACCAACGAAATCAATTTCGTCGGAAATAAGTTCGTTGGTAAATAATCAATTTCTTGTAGTGTTTACAAGGGCAAAATAGTACTCATAAATCCACATCTAGAGAAGCCATAGCAGTCCTCTGCTATTGAAGAGACCCTTGGTGGTGATTTCATTCATAAAATTACGTCAGTAGTCTAACACGACACCTTCGTATGTGCGGAAGCTTAAAGAGCAACTAGAATTATGGTTAAGTCCTATAGGGGGGGGGGGGGGGGGGGGGTAAAATTCTTTTTGCCTACTTATATAATTTAACAAATTAAACTAAGTAAGCAAGAGCACTTCGGTTCCAAGCCTAAGTGGGTCCAATCACAAGACTAGCATATGGTTTAAGCAATAAACTACCAAGTCTAAGCATGCATAGATAATCAAATGATTTAACTAATCAAGCTCCTAATCTATGTAACCTATGTAGACTTATGCGAATGGATCAATGAGCTTAAGTCTACACAACTAGTGAAAGTATATCTTATGTGTAAATGTGCCTATCTTGTTTCTAGCATACATTCCTATCAAGCATACTAATTAACAATTAAACATTCAATGCTAAGATAACAATGTGCTTAATTCAATCACAAACACAAGCATGTATAGTGGTTCAACATTGGGTCTACTCCACTCCCAGTTCAAGTACTCAACTCCATTGAGCACACCGGCATTCACTATCAGAGGTTTTAAATGAGGTTCACCTCTCAACCTTTACATGGAGGTTTTACCGGTTCACCTCTCAACCATGATTAAAGTTTTGGACAAAGGGCTAACTCTCAACCCAAACGGAGTTTTGGACATAGGCTAACTCTCAACCCGACGCACGTTCACTCCTGTGTCGGAGGCTCCCCCTTGGAGACTTTGTTTAGAACCGACAAACGAGCCAAGGAGTGCCAAACAACCCCTAGTCTTTAGGCCGACAATCAAGCCAAGGAACGGCCAATGTCCCTAGAGTTTTAGTCTCAACAAACAAGCCAAGGATCGACAAACAATCCTAGTTCGAGTTTGACAAACAAACTCTACACTTAACTCTCACAGGGAATTAAGTGGAAGGAATCTTAACAAAGACAACCTTACTTGTCGGATGAGCTCCTTGTTCATCGCCGGTTCAGGTTGCTTGATCTCCACTCTCCCATGCTTCAATCAGCTTCCCTTGTTCCCCCAATCATGTTACCATTGCGTCGCCAATGACTCACTACACTTGATCAATCACCTTGCTTGTGATGTCTTTGAGATGCCTAAGGTGATAGGAGGGTAGGTTTGAGAACTCTACAACTAATAGGAATGAGTTTCCTAGAGTTGCTGACCTACAAAGATCTCATCTTAGAGATTTGGATAAGGATATGCTTATCAAGGAAGATCCAAACTCTAGAGATCAAGAGGAGATGAAGGTCATCTTCTTCATGAGCTTGAAATGCTCCAATCTTGTGTTGAAGCACAAGGAAAATGCCTTGCATAGGTTGAGAATGAGCGTTAAATGGACTCTAACAATGGTGGCTTACTCCTCTCAAAATCCCTCAACTTGCCCCTCAATTTGACCCAAGCCCCTTTATAAAAGAGTTTACAACGAGCAAAAAATGGGTACTTCCGACCCGTCTCGACCGGTCAAGACCGGTCGGCCAACGGCCAACCAAGACAGTGAAGTTGCTGCCTAGACGGGGGGTCTGCCCGATCGGACCAGACCTGCCGATAGGTCAAGATCGGTCGGCCCAATGGCCTGATAACACAGCAACTTACTGTTGGGTCTGGAAGCCAGTCCGATCGGGCATGACCGGTCAGTCCAGTCCAGCCGACTGGTCATGACCAGTCGGACAAGCCATGCAATGTGCAGATGGGTATAGGCTTGGGTCTCGCCATGCATGTGTGGACCCTCGCCGATTTCTCCGCGCTCCCACACGACGTCGTTCTCCCTTTCCCTTTCCTTTCAGAAAAGAAGGAGATGAGGATGCGTGAGTGCGAAATCGCCGTTTGTGCCACTGGCTTGCCTCGTTCTCGAGGGCTTCGTTTGGTTGTCGTATTGAGCTGGATGTGTTTAAGTGAATTTATAGAAGACCAGAGTCGCCA